>NCKU01005023.1:0-10913 GCA_003675995.1 Dinothrombium tinctorium
AAGCTCCAGTTTAGCGGGAGCGAAATTAATATCGGTGGAGAATTCAAAATCAGGAACTTGAATTTAAATGAAAACATGAAACTGTTTGTTACAATGACTTAAATTTACTTTTGATATCTTTAAAAACAAAGCTTCCGATAAAGCTGAACACAACAACTCCAATAGGTAAAGCGTAATCCGAGAGGATTTCACGTTTTTTGGCACTCAAATAAGGTCTGAAAGTGGAAATTATAACTCAATATTATTGTAACTAGATAAATAAAGCGTAAAAATTATTAACTATGATTTACGATCGCTTTTAGTTCTAAACTAAAATATTCTTGTTTGCTTTTCGTTTTGCACGTTGTTTGCATGAAATCATTTGCTTTTTCTAATGTTAGCCGCAATGATTTATTCTCATTTCTTGCTTCAAAAGTCACAAGCAACGAGATGAACTTCTTTTTTACGGTAAATAAAGCAATTTTCTAGCGAAGATGACTTACGTTTTGTTAAAATCGTAAATTTTAACTGCCAACCAAACAGTGCCAATCATTAAGATGAGATAAAGAAGTGAATTTTCTTTGAAGCAGGCACTAGACTTCAATGCATCGCTTGTTTTGATTAAGGTTGGATTCTGGCATTCAGGAGATAAGTAATCAGTTAAGAAGCCTATAAATCGAAATTTTTTAGATAATTCAACTGATCAATAAACTCAAAGTTTTACTTTTAACGATGTCTTTTGTTGCGTCAACCACAAAGCATACAACGATGAACATGGCGAAAATTTCTTCCACCGATCTAGTAGACCAGCGAATTAGACTGCTGATTCCGAGAAAAGAATAGAGCACAACGAAAAAACTATTCCAAAGACCAACGCATGCATACATTGCGTAAAAATCAACTTGTAGCTGATCACTGAATTTACGTACCACTAAAAGCGATTAAATATTGACCTGCTTTTCAAATTTTCTATTTTATCTACCCTCAATGTATAATGAACAAAGTGCTGTGGTTCCGATTACCACCAGAGGTTGGCCTCCGAATAAGGCGAATGCCAGTCCGCCGAACGTCTGTCCAATTAAAGCTCTCCCAGCATCTATCAATTAGAAATTTACGATTGTGTTCAATTAGTTTTATTTTAAATCAAAACCATTATAATAGCAAAACTTACCAATTTTGTTATCGGTGTGACTTGCATTCAAAACTCCAAATGCGATACACGGCAAAATACATGCGAAGTATAGAAAGAAAACAGTTGCGATTGTCTTATGGATGGTTTTGTTGCCGCAAATTCCATCTTTAAAATCGCTAAAATAAAAAATTGCTCTTCGCTTAAAATTCTCCCAAAGGCCAGCTCCCAAGTTGCAATATGATCCTTCATAAAAATTTTCTTTTATGTCTTTCGGTTGATTAGACATTCGAACTGCTTCTTTGTAGAATATTTGCTTGACTTGCTCAACTTCTTTCGCTTCGCAAAGTTCCTTTCTCATTGCTTCATTCGCTAGTAAAGTTCCAAAAATTCTCGCCGTTTCATATCCATTTTTTGTTATTTTCTGTAAAAGAAACAAAAAATTAAAATAATGGAGAGAAAATTAAATTTCAAAAGTTATTTTAGGCAAAATTTTGTCAATCTGCTTTGCCTACTAAAAATCTGTCTCATCTGCTTAGGCAAATAAAATTTTCTAATTTTTCTGTTTAGCTTGTTAATAATGAATCAAAATTTTTGAAAATGAAATCGATAAATGCATACCTGTCTTATAGGCACTAGAATCAACAAGATGAATTGAACGTGTTCAACACCACGACCGAGATTCATTTCATTTTTCAATCTAATGAAACCGATCTTCCTCTTCCTCAAACATGCAACTTCACATCTGAAATTTTATATTCATTTACACTGTGTCATAGATAAAAAAAATATTCAAATTACACTATGCAGATCCAGGGCTTATCGGTCACTTCATTTGCACTCTCATTGTACTCTGCCCCTCTGATTGTTTGAGCCAATAGAAGCTCTAAAAATAAATTTATCTAAGAAGGCGCTTGAACATTTGCGTAATAATTACTTTTCTCGTCAGCAAATATTTGACTTTTCACTTCTTCCAACAAAACGTTGGAATTTTTATAGGTGGCCATCTTTAAAAAATTTATGATCAAAATTTAATTTTTTTTTATACATTTTACCTCTTCCACAAGATTGTAAATAATATTCTGCAAATTGCTGTCTCTAATGTCCAAAAGAATTGTCATTTTCCCCAAGTAATGCTTCATATCTAGCAATCCTCTTATTTCATCGTTATAAAGCATTTTCGGCAACAATTGTACCGAATTGAAAAGCAAAATTTCTTCTTTCGGCTTTTCATTACTCACGACGCTTTCCAGCTTTGATAACACAGAGCCAAACGGGCCAAAGTCGGAACGCAAGTTATTCCAAGCGCTTTTTCGCTTCTTTCCAACTTGATCTTCGTCGAATTCAAAGCCTCCATTTACAAAGCAAACATCACCATTATGAACAACGTTGTTTGAATCCATCTTCCTACGTTCTAAGAAATCAAAAGAAAGCTACAATTAATTTATATGCAATAAAATTTTATTATGTGAGATGATAATAATTTACCTCATTGTAGATAAAATTCGCCATATTGCAAGTGCAAGGTACTTTTATTTTTATAACTTTAACTTTTGCGCAATTTTACTATGCTATTAAACTTGAAAAAAGTATTTAAAATCAAATTATGATAAAGAATTTATGTTTTTAAGTTATTTAAGTCGGGATTTAAAATTTTCAATGTCGGCGAACTATCAAAATTATTTTCATAAGCTTACTAAGACTTATAAGAAGAAAGGTTTTCAAGAGTTTGCCTATTATTTTGATGAAATTGCACATATCAATATTTTAGAGAGTAATTTTTTGCAATCACGAACAATGATTTAAAGAATTTGTTCGCCTGAGTTTGAGGTTCACAAATTTTATTGACTTTAACATATCTTGAAAGAATGTTAAAAATGTTTATTTCACGCAAAGAGTTTCAAGGAGTGAACGATTTTCGAAAAATAAAATTAAGTCTATCGAGTATGCACTTTTATATAAAGGCTATTTTCACTTGTTTCATCAATTAAAATGATGACGAAAACTTTTATATTTATGAAATAAGAATGGAGTTAAATAATAGCTAGGATCCAAAGCGGAAAGATGGTTCTAAACAGTGCAACAAGCAAAACAAAAAGAACAAATTAACTTGTATTTTTTCCAGAGAAAAAATTTCGTCAAGACACCAAGTTTTGTTATATGCGCATAAATTCTTCATTTCAAATATTCATTTATCAATTTTGAAGTATACCTTGTTAGTTGCAATACATGTATCTTGTCTGTAGAATGATATTTTAAATTTCACTCAGTTTTTGTTTTTTGGTCATATTCTTGTAATTATATTTTTAAAATATTTGATTGTAACATATATTATCTCCCAATCCTTTTTATTGCATTTGAACTTATTATTCGTTTTTAGACCGAAAGTTCAGTTAAGTGTCCACACACTACGAGTAAAATTTTACATTTCCTCAAGTATTTCTTTTATCAGGCATTCATTCATCTTTTTTCACTTTCTCACACTAGCCGAAAGCGACGGTCAAAAAGTTGCTTATGTTATCCATATATTTAATATTGAAATAAACCAGGATTAAATTGAGAAATTTAAGTAACTTCATCCTTATGCTATGGATAATTTCATAAAATTTGAACAGGATACTTGAAAATCTTTTCTTTTTATTTCGTAGTGTATCAAATGTATTCATAATAAATTTTGAGTTTAAACTAATTAATCGAAGTTAAAAGTCATTTTTTTATCAAATAATTGATCATACTAAATCGGTCTGATATGCTTTAATGTCTTACGAATCGTTTATGATTATTAATCCTAATAGAATGAACTAGAGTGTCAGGCAAATTCTTTCATATCCATGAACTGTACTTGATTGAGAAAAAAATGGATGTGCCGATCTCATTCAGAGCATTTATATACATAGTGACATTGACTTTTTTATAATTGTTCACGTCTAAGCTCAATGTAAAGCTTAAATGTGAACAAACCATTGCACGCGCATGCCTCGCTATCTAAAAACATTGACATCACTTCAAGAGTGGATGAAACCAGTAAATTAATAGAACAATCAGAATTTTTTAGATAGTTAATATATGTGAAAAAAGTGACATTACAATATAAATTAAATGTTTTAAGTTTCTGCTTGAAAAACTTAACATAAAATATTATGTAAAATTACTTAAATTCTACTACCTGGTAAAAAGTTTCAATGTTCTTCACCAATACAAAAGTTAATCAAGACAAATGTGTGTAAATTATCAATGTAAATAAAATATTTTTTAATTATTTAAAAAATGGTCTTCCCTTCAAAGAGAGAAATTTAACTTCTTGATTCTTATTAATTGATGTTTTCCTCATGTTTCACATTTAATGAGAATTTTGAAACAATAGCTTCAAGAAATTATGTTATTGTTTTATTCAGTACTGTTGTTCATTTGTGTGATTATTCAAACTTTTCGCAACACCAGGTTATCGCGAAAAAAACTTTTTATTGTTTCTTGTTAAGCGTTTCAATAGCAATCATTTTATTGTTTAATAGTTTCAAAACTTGTACTCAAAAGTTTTATGATTCTGAAGAGATGATACGCATCTGAGAGGAGTTAATTCAATGAAGAAAAAATAATTATGCAAGAGTCTTGTCTTGAAGTATTGAGAAATTTTAAAAACAACTTCAACTATTGAGTTAAACATCAAATAATTCAAACATAAAACGATAAAATTTTGGTGTTCATTAATTTTTGTGGAAAAATTAGATTTAAATATGTTTTAAAAAACCAAAAGATTTTTTTAGTGAAAAATTGTTTTTTTTCGCCAAAATTTTTTATGAAGATTCGATTTATTGAAATTATGAAAAGCAGTGAAATGTTTTGCAAGCTTTCACTTAATTTTTTACCTGCAAATTGAAATTACAAAATACATGCAAAGACAACAAAAAGATGCGCAAAAAAGCACATCTGTTTACCTTTAACACAGTTAATGTTTAAAATAAGTATTTTCAATGAACAATGTTTGAACTACAGTTCAAATTTTAATCTAATTTCATTTAACGTGAATTAAGCCGACGCAACGCCGAGAAAAAAGCCACCCGCGTAACCGCCCGCGAGTAAAGCGTTATCGACAACAAAATCTTGCGCTCGTTTTAGGAATTTCGGCAAATCTTTCTCCGCTCGTTTTTCAATCTCTTTCTTTGCTTTTTCGACATCGTTATTCACTTGCTTCCAATCGATTCTCACGTAACCATTGTGTTGCGCAACCTGTGAATGAAGAGAAAACATGTGAGAAAAAATGATTGTAAACGAACATTAAGATTACATGAAGCAAGAGAATGGTAACACCGACACCGGTGGCCGCGGCTTTGCCGAATTTAGCGAAAACAAAGCCCGAGATCCAACCTCCGATTCCACCGACAGTGATTTGCTTTGCAGCCGATGAGTGGCGAATGTCACGATAGAAGCGTGTGCACCACGATTCGATCGCTTTGTCGGGCGCTTCGAACACGTCGTCGTCGCCTGGAATCGAGTGTCAATCGTTTTTTGGTCCGTTTTTCGAGACGCGAATTCGTTCAAAACTCACCTTTTATTTGCATTTTGCTTTTTGAAAGCAATCCGCTCGAATGTGGGGAACGTATGCGAATAGCGCTCGTCGTTTGGTCCGACAAGCGACGCATTCCGCGGTCGAGCGTTGCACCGTTCGCACGGCGGCGTCCGCAAACGGTTCCCGCGTTTGAAGCGATCGCAAGAAGCCGTTTTTTCGTCTAACGCTGTGCACAACGCTTTTCTCGCGTCGGACGCGCGGTGAGAACAAATGCTGAAAGCAAGCGAAGGCTCGTCGAGCGGTCCGTTGGCGGCGAATTCGGAAATCTCCGAAAAATTGCGCGAATTGTTCGCTCTCATTCACAACTGTCACGAAGAACGAACTCGAAGCGAACACAATTTGACGAACATCGCGAAGACACACGAACGCATGCAAAGTGAGCCTTCGAAACCGTACTACAAACAGAAGCTCAAAGGGCTGTACAAAACCGCTTTGCAAGACGCTACGTCCGAAGAGGAGATCATTCGCAAATGTTTGGATCTGATTTTCGAGATCAGAAACATCATCAAAAATCGACCGCGAAAGACTGGTCTCGGTTTCAACAAAGAAACCGCCATTCGTAGAGGTGCTTTGATGAAGATGCTGCAGCAGAGCGCTTTGACGCTTCCGCTATTCATCGGCAAACGCAAAGAAGAAAGAGCTCCTCCATTGTGCGGGGCCATTTCTGCCGAACCTAATTATGTTGGAAAAGTTGGTGATATGGTCGCCGCTTTGGTACGAAGTGCCGACGGAGACGAGAATTGGATATTAGCCGAAATAGTGCATTATAACCACAATACATCTAAATACGAGATCGACGATATTGATGAGGAACAAAAGGAGAGACATACGTTGAGTCGTCGACGAATAGTGCCTTTGCCTTTGATGAGAGCAAATCCGGAGACAAATTCTGAAGCGTTGTTTGCAAAAGGCACATTGGTTCTTGCACTTTATCCTCAAACTACATGCTTCTATCGTGCGGTGATACAAGAGCCGCCGAAAGGACCCGAAGACGAGTATCAAGTGTTGTTCGAAGACTCGAGTTATGCCGATGGCTACTCGCCTCCACTTTCAGTGCCTCAAAGATATGTTATTTTAAGTCGCGAACTGAGAAAGAAATAGTTTTGTTTGCAAATTGTTCATTGTGTTTAATTGAATCTTCGCGTTTCTACAATTTGTAGATTCTGCAGTATTTATATTCACTATTTTTTTGTTCTCATTGTCACTCATACTTTGAATAAGAATTCAATAATTGAATGAATTTATTCCGAAAGGGCCTATTCAACAATGTATGTATTGTAAGAAAGGCGCTTTCGGAATAAATTCATTCAATTGAATATTTTTATTACAAAAGGGTAAATCTAGTATATGTATTTTGCATTGTTGGATAAACCCTTTTGTAATAAAAGTATTCTATTGTCTCATAAATTAAATTAAATGATTGCTTTTGTTAAATAAAGAACAAGCTTAAAATTAAATTGTTGTACAAATAAGACTAAATAAACTACAGCATTTATCGCATTTATATTTAACATTTATGGTACAAAGGTAGGATTGTAAATCTTCGAACACTCGCCCTTTGCGAAAATGAAACGGATGGCCGCAGTATGTTTAGTGTCGTTGCCTCGACATTAATACATTATTCAAAACTAGATTTTTCAATGAATATGATTGTACAATTATACGCCCACAGCTGTAAAGAATACAACCCATTATTTAGCTACGCTTTATTTAAAATTTAAATCTCTATTAAAATAATAATGAGAAAATTTTGCCATTTTTTTTATGTTTATTTAACCCGCTCCTTAAACTAGAGCATAACACAGGATGACTAGTGCATGACTTAAATTTCATGGCCGTAGTCAGTATTTTAGCGCGAAGTAATTTGTCTCTAGATAGCTGATAAAAATACATTTAAAAGCTAAATTATATTATATAGGTATAATGCAGTATCAAACAAGCATGAATAATACAACAAATTGTACTTTGCCAACTCTATATGTATCACTTTCGAAAAAATACGAAATTATTAATATAAAAAATATTCAATTTTCACATTTTTAATCTTAAATTCGTAATGTCTCTATAAAATAATTTCACCAACATCTTCTTAAATTATAATATTTAGATTAACGTTATAAAGTTATTCTCATTTGATATTTAATCTTATTTTTAATTAGAAATGACATCAAAAATTTTTTATCATTTCACTAGAGGTTTATCAATTTTTTTTTAAATGATGCAAACATTTAACAAAAGAATAAAATTATATGTTTCAGTTTTTTTGCAATGCAGCTTTAACAGTACAGAGTGTACTTGATAAAACCTTAAAATCTTTAATCGAGAATAATTTACATATGATTTGCAAAAAAAAAAAAATTAAAATGAAAATTTACCAATGTAAATTAAAAAATATGCTCATAATAGTGTCTGTGAAAGATTTTGAAAATGCGCCTACACATCTTAAAGATATGTAATTACCTATTTCCAATATTTTTGTAACTTTTCTGTTATTTCTATGGAAATTGTTGATATTCCCAGGAAACCACCCTTATAAATTCTTATAAGTTATTGCTGAAAAAATTAAAATTGTGGCGTCCGAATTCGATAATATTTCATTGAATTTGAAAATTCCTCTTTGTCGATTTGTGCGAGAATTTTCTCTGTTATCAGAATAAGGGTAACAAATACTGTAAACTACTTGGCAGTTTTTCAAAATGAGTTCTTTGAGCTTCTTCAAAAGCTTTTCATGGTTTATTATAGCTTATCGGGCATGAAAATAGCAATTTTCCGATACTGCTGAATGTCCGCTTCCGATCCAGTTTTTTGTCGAATTTTTCAGCTAAACTTTTTGTTGCGGGCTAAGAAGTGTTTCGCTAACCGCAAATTAATTTTCTTTTCACGACAATTATTAATTCAAATTTATAATAAAGTTTCACACAAAATATTTGTTCTTCAAGTTCAGCAGCATCTTTTATTTCCCAACTTTATTTTCTGATTTTATGTGAAATTTAAAGTATCTTTGGCATCTAGGAATTCTTGATTTTTTTATTAATTCAAATCGGTTTCAGAATTTCAAAGATTTATTTTTAGCAAGATATTTAAACTTTAAAGTTTAAAGTTTTTTAAAATGCACCCTCTATAATCAAAAGAAATCCGAGTATCTTAACACCGCAAACATATAAAAAAGTTTGTTTGAATATAGTGTACTTAACTTTAGAAAACCTTCCTTTGTAAAATAAATCAACGTCAACTCTACATGATTTTCACCAAAATTCGACTTTTTTATTGTTCTTTGTTTTTTATAAGAGATCTACTTTTATTTTGATAAACAAGATTGATAAGATACATGAGAGAAATTCCTATTTCATGAAGCTTTTTGAAACAAATTTTATCACTTTTGCATCATCTCTGGCAAAATATAGAAGAAATTAAAAACCTCGGTAAAAAGTTGTTTTCAAATTAAGGAAAGCTGTCAAAGTGAGTTTTTAAGCATCGACAAGATTTTATCAAAAAATCGGCATAGACGAGAGAATAATACTTCTCTTATCAAAATATATGTAAAAATTCAAATATCGATTTGTAATTGCATGTCTGAACCTTATCATTGAACCCCGTAAATCGGCGTGTCGAAATGAATGAAAAAATAAAACTCAAATTTCAGGGACTCTACCGTATATTGTGAGGAAATGAGGTAACTCTATGATTTATCTGATAATATTGGGGCCAGCCGTTTCTACAGCAGATTAAAATTTTACCACTCGTTGACTAAGTGATAATACAAGAAGCAAAATACTTTTACACTATAATATTACTTAAAGGAAACGGCTTTTTGCGCCCGCTCCGGATTTCAATGAAACTTGGTTTGTAGATAGAACTTCATTAGTGTAATAAGAATTAGCCACATCATAGGTGAAAATTTTGCGTGTGAAGCAAGTTATTCGCATGCAAACTTTATGGCTTTAATGGCGAAAATTTTTGTTTTTTCGATTGCAGGCCTAAATCTAAACCGACTTTCACCCGGTTTTTTATTTGAAAGAATTATTAAACTGTTACCTAATGGTAATTGTTTCATAATTCTCTATCAAAGCATTGAAAAATTGCTTTTAAGATGTTTTAACATTAATAATCAAAGAAATAAAAATAAAATCTAATACATAATGAGTTTTAACATTTAAAACAAATCGGGTGAAAATCGGTTGAGATTTAGGCCTGCAATCGAAAAAAGAAAATTTTTCGGCCATAGACTCGATGTTATAGTTTGCACACGAATAACTTGCTTTACGCGCAAAATTCTCACTTATGATGGGATAATTCTTAATACACCCATGAATTTCTACATGCAAACCAAGTTTCATAAAAATCCAGACAAGGCACAAAAAGCAGGTTCCTTGTTAGATAAATCTTTGATAGTCCATTGTTTATCTCCATTGTTTATCTACAAATTCGACGATTTTAAGCAAGCAGTTGAGGTAAAAATGGGAATTAGTCTAGTTTCATTCACATTTGGTATCAATCGATTCTGTTGCATCGTAATTGAATGAAAGACATTATTTTATTTCTCACCTGATATTATGAGCCGATTTTTTTAATCACTGCTATAGAGAAATTTAGAATAAGATCAGCGATAAGCAAGCTGATTAAATTGTTCATTTTATTCACCTATTGTTCAAAATATTCTTTCGCACTGAAACAAACCAATAAAAAGGAATCCAAGAACTCGAATTAACAGTTTCAAAATAATTTTAAGTTGACTTAGTCGAATTACAATTCGAAAATGAAGATTGAAAACGAAATTTTATTTATATTAACATCGTTGACAGTTGTTTTTCAAATATTCTCTTCGATAAAAACAGTTGAATGCTACAACTTTGAGAATGAAAGACACCCTGTAATTATTATTCCAGGTCTGGCAGGAAGTCAATTATACGCAAAAATTAATCGAAACAGTTCTGCTGACTTTTGGTCCTTTGAAAAAATGTTCGATTACTTCACACTTTGGGCAAATCCTTTTGGCTTGGCCCCAATGGGAATAAATTGGTTCACTGATCGTATGAAACTAAGATATGACAAAAATACACGCACAACATTGAATCGAGAAGGTTTTGATATTTTCGTACCTGATTTCGGTGGTTTACAAGCTATCGAGTATTTAAGCAATTTTCATTATATTGATAAACGTAAGTAAAATTAAAACAAAATTTGAATAAGGATTGACTACGTGTTTATGAAAATAGTTGTGTACTTTCATGAATTTAT
>NCKU01005024.1:0-10911 GCA_003675995.1 Dinothrombium tinctorium
AAGCTCCAGTTTAGCGGGAGCGAAATTAATATCGGTGGAGAATTCAAAATCAGGAACTTGAATTTAAATGAAAACATGAAACTGTTTGTTACAATGACTTAAATTTACTTTTGATATCTTTAAAAACAAAGCTTCCGATAAAGCTGAACACAACAACTCCAATAGGTAAAGCGTAATCCGAGAGGATTTCACGTTTTTTGGCACTCAAATAAGGTCTGAAAGTGGAAATTATAACTCAATATTATTGTAACTAGATAAATAAAGCGTAAAAATTATTAACTATGATTTACGATCGCTTTTAGTTCTAAACTAAAATATTCTTGTTTGCTTTTCGTTTTGCACGTTGTTTGCATGAAATCATTTGCTTTTTCTAATGTTAGCCGCAATGATTTATTCTCATTTCTTGCTTCAAAAGTCACAAGCAACGAGATGAACTTCTTTTTTACGGTAAATAAAGCAATTTTCTAGCGAAGATGACTTACGTTTTGTTAAAATCGTAAATTTTAACTGCCAACCAAACAGTGCCAATCATTAAGATGAGATAAAGAAGTGAATTTTCTTTGAAGCAGGCACTAGACTTCAATGCATCGCTTGTTTTGATTAAGGTTGGATTCTGGCATTCAGGAGATAAGTAATCAGTTAAGAAGCCTATAAATCGAAATTTTTTAGATAATTCAACTGATCAATAAACTCAAAGTTTTACTTTTAACGATGTCTTTTGTTGCGTCAACCACAAAGCATACAACGATGAACATGGCGAAAATTTCTTCCACCGATCTAGTAGACCAGCGAATTAGACTGCTGATTCCGAGAAAAGAATAGAGCACAACGAAAAAACTATTCCAAAGACCAACGCATGCATACATTGCGTAAAAATCAACTTGTAGCTGATCACTGAATTTACGTACCACTAAAAGCGATTAAATATTGACCTGCTTTTCAAATTTTCTATTTTATCTACCCTCAATGTATAATGAACAAAGTGCTGTGGTTCCGATTACCACCAGAGGTTGGCCTCCGAATAAGGCGAATGCCAGTCCGCCGAACGTCTGTCCAATTAAAGCTCTCCCAGCATCTATCAATTAGAAATTTACGATTGTGTTCAATTAGTTTTATTTTAAATCAAAACCATTATAATAGCAAAACTTACCAATTTTGTTATCGGTGTGACTTGCATTCAAAACTCCAAATGCGATACACGGCAAAATACATGCGAAGTATAGAAAGAAAACAGTTGCGATTGTCTTATGGATGGTTTTGTTGCCGCAAATTCCATCTTTAAAATCGCTAAAATAAAAAATTGCTCTTCGCTTAAAATTCTCCCAAAGGCCAGCTCCCAAGTTGCAATATGATCCTTCATAAAAATTTTCTTTTATGTCTTTCGGTTGATTAGACATTCGAACTGCTTCTTTGTAGAATATTTGCTTGACTTGCTCAACTTCTTTCGCTTCGCAAAGTTCCTTTCTCATTGCTTCATTCGCTAGTAAAGTTCCAAAAATTCTCGCCGTTTCATATCCATTTTTTGTTATTTTCTGTAAAAGAAACAAAAAATTAAAATAATGGAGAGAAAATTAAATTTCAAAAGTTATTTTAGGCAAAATTTTGTCAATCTGCTTTGCCTACTAAAAATCTGTCTCATCTGCTTAGGCAAATAAAATTTTCTAATTTTTCTGTTTAGCTTGTTAATAATGAATCAAAATTTTTGAAAATGAAATCGATAAATGCATACCTGTCTTATAGGCACTAGAATCAACAAGATGAATTGAACGTGTTCAACACCACGACCGAGATTCATTTCATTTTTCAATCTAATGAAACCGATCTTCCTCTTCCTCAAACATGCAACTTCACATCTGAAATTTTATATTCATTTACACTGTGTCATAGATAAAAAAAATATTCAAATTACACTATGCAGATCCAGGGCTTATCGGTCACTTCATTTGCACTCTCATTGTACTCTGCCCCTCTGATTGTTTGAGCCAATAGAAGCTCTAAAAATAAATTTATCTAAGAAGGCGCTTGAACATTTGCGTAATAATTACTTTTCTCGTCAGCAAATATTTGACTTTTCACTTCTTCCAACAAAACGTTGGAATTTTTATAGGTGGCCATCTTTAAAAAATTTATGATCAAAATTTAATTTTTTTTTATACATTTTACCTCTTCCACAAGATTGTAAATAATATTCTGCAAATTGCTGTCTCTAATGTCCAAAAGAATTGTCATTTTCCCCAAGTAATGCTTCATATCTAGCAATCCTCTTATTTCATCGTTATAAAGCATTTTCGGCAACAATTGTACCGAATTGAAAAGCAAAATTTCTTCTTTCGGCTTTTCATTACTCACGACGCTTTCCAGCTTTGATAACACAGAGCCAAACGGGCCAAAGTCGGAACGCAAGTTATTCCAAGCGCTTTTTCGCTTCTTTCCAACTTGATCTTCGTCGAATTCAAAGCCTCCATTTACAAAGCAAACATCACCATTATGAACAACGTTGTTTGAATCCATCTTCCTACGTTCTAAGAAATCAAAAGAAAGCTACAATTAATTTATATGCAATAAAATTTTATTATGTGAGATGATAATAATTTACCTCATTGTAGATAAAATTCGCCATATTGCAAGTGCAAGGTACTTTTATTTTTATAACTTTAACTTTTGCGCAATTTTACTATGCTATTAAACTTGAAAAAAGTATTTAAAATCAAATTATGATAAAGAATTTATGTTTTTAAGTTATTTAAGTCGGGATTTAAAATTTTCAATGTCGGCGAACTATCAAAATTATTTTCATAAGCTTACTAAGACTTATAAGAAGAAAGGTTTTCAAGAGTTTGCCTATTATTTTGATGAAATTGCACATATCAATATTTTAGAGAGTAATTTTTTGCAATCACGAACAATGATTTAAAGAATTTGTTCGCCTGAGTTTGAGGTTCACAAATTTTATTGACTTTAACATATCTTGAAAGAATGTTAAAAATGTTTATTTCACGCAAAGAGTTTCAAGGAGTGAACGATTTTCGAAAAATAAAATTAAGTCTATCGAGTATGCACTTTTATATAAAGGCTATTTTCACTTGTTTCATCAATTAAAATGATGACGAAAACTTTTATATTTATGAAATAAGAATGGAGTTAAATAATAGCTAGGATCCAAAGCGGAAAGATGGTTCTAAACAGTGCAACAAGCAAAACAAAAAGAACAAATTAACTTGTATTTTTTCCAGAGAAAAAATTTCGTCAAGACACCAAGTTTTGTTATATGCGCATAAATTCTTCATTTCAAATATTCATTTATCAATTTTGAAGTATACCTTGTTAGTTGCAATACATGTATCTTGTCTGTAGAATGATATTTTAAATTTCACTCAGTTTTTGTTTTTTGGTCATATTCTTGTAATTATATTTTTAAAATATTTGATTGTAACATATATTATCTCCCAATCCTTTTTATTGCATTTGAACTTATTATTCGTTTTTAGACCGAAAGTTCAGTTAAGTGTCCACACACTACGAGTAAAATTTTACATTTCCTCAAGTATTTCTTTTATCAGGCATTCATTCATCTTTTTTCACTTTCTCACACTAGCCGAAAGCGACGGTCAAAAAGTTGCTTATGTTATCCATATATTTAATATTGAAATAAACCAGGATTAAATTGAGAAATTTAAGTAACTTCATCCTTATGCTATGGATAATTTCATAAAATTTGAACAGGATACTTGAAAATCTTTTCTTTTTATTTCGTATATCAAATGTATTCATAATAAATTTTGAGTTTAAACTAATTAATCGAAGTTAAAAGTCATTTTTTTTATCAAATAATTGATCATACTAAATCGGTCTGATATGCTTTAATGTCTTACGAATCGTTTATGATTATTAATCMTAATAGAATGAACTAGAGTGTCAGGCAAATTCTTTCATATCCATGAACTGTACTTGATTGAGAAAAAAATGGATGTGCCGATCTCATTCAGAGCATTTATATACATAGTGACATTGACTTTTTTATAATTGTTCACGTCTAAGCTCAATGTAAAGCTTAAATGTGAACAAACCATTGCACGCGCATGCCTCGCTATCTAAAAACATTGACATCACTTCAAGAGTGGATGAAACCAGTAAATTAATAGAACAATCAGAATTTTTTAGATAGTTAATATATGTGAAAAAAGTGACATTACAATATAAATTAAATGTTTTAAGTTTCTGCTTGAAAAACTTAACATAAAATATTATGTAAAATTACTTAAATTCTACTACCTGGTAAAAAGTTTCAATGTTCTTCACCAATACAAAAGTTAATCAAGACAAATGTGTGTAAATTATCAATGTAAATAAAATATTTTTTAATTATTTAAAAAATGGTCTTCCCTTCAAAGAGAGAAATTTAACTTCTTGATTCTTATTAATTGATGTTTTCCTCATGTTTCACATTTAATGAGAATTTTGAAACAATAGCTTCAAGAAATTATGTTATTGTTTTATTCAGTACTGTTGTTCATTTGTGTGATTATTCAAACTTTTCGCAACACCAGGTTATCGCGAAAAAAACTTTTTATTGTTTCTTGTTAAGCGTTTCAATAGCAATCATTTTATTGTTTAATAGTTTCAAAACTTGTACTCAAAAGTTTTATGATTCTGAAGAGATGATACGCATCTGAGAGGAGTTAATTCAATGAAGAAAAAATAATTATGCAAGAGTCTTGTCTTGAAGTATTGAGAAATTTTAAAAACAACTTCAACTATTGAGTTAAACATCAAATAATTCAAACATAAAACGATAAAATTTTGGTGTTCATTAATTTTTGTGGAAAAATTAGATTTAAATATGTTTTAAAAAACCAAAAGATTTTTTTAGTGAAAAATTGTTTTTTTTCGCCAAAATTTTTTATGAAGATTCGATTTATTGAAATTATGAAAAGCAGTGAAATGTTTTGCAAGCTTTCACTTAATTTTTTACCTGCAAATTGAAATTACAAAATACATGCAAAGACAACAAAAAGATGCGCAAAAAAGCACATCTGTTTACCTTTAACACAGTTAATGTTTAAAATAAGTATTTTCAATGAACAATGTTTGAACTACAGTTCAAATTTTAATCTAATTTCATTTAACGTGAATTAAGCCGACGCAACGCCGAGAAAAAAGCCACCCGCGTAACCGCCCGCGAGTAAAGCGTTATCGACAACAAAATCTTGCGCTCGTTTTAGGAATTTCGGCAAATCTTTCTCCGCTCGTTTTTCAATCTCTTTCTTTGCTTTTTCGACATCGTTATTCACTTGCTTCCAATCGATTCTCACGTAACCATTGTGTTGCGCAACCTGTGAATGAAGAGAAAACATGTGAGAAAAAATGATTGTAAACGAACATTAAGATTACATGAAGCAAGAGAATGGTAACACCGACACCGGTGGCCGCGGCTTTGCCGAATTTAGCGAAAACAAAGCCCGAGATCCAACCTCCGATTCCACCGACAGTGATTTGCTTTGCAGCCGATGAGTGGCGAATGTCACGATAGAAGCGTGTGCACCACGATTCGATCGCTTTGTCGGGCGCTTCGAACACGTCGTCGTCGCCTGGAATCGAGTGTCAATCGTTTTTTGGTCCGTTTTTCGAGACGCGAATTCGTTCAAAACTCACCTTTTATTTGCATTTTGCTTTTTGAAAGCAATCCGCTCGAATGTGGGGAACGTATGCGAATAGCGCTCGTCGTTTGGTCCGACAAGCGACGCATTCCGCGGTCGAGCGTTGCACCGTTCGCACGGCGGCGTCCGCAAACGGTTCCCGCGTTTGAAGCGATCGCAAGAAGCCGTTTTTTCGTCTAACGCTGTGCACAACGCTTTTCTCGCGTCGGACGCGCGGTGAGAACAAATGCTGAAAGCAAGCGAAGGCTCGTCGAGCGGTCCGTTGGCGGCGAATTCGGAAATCTCCGAAAAATTGCGCGAATTGTTCGCTCTCATTCACAACTGTCACGAAGAACGAACTCGAAGCGAACACAATTTGACGAACATCGCGAAGACACACGAACGCATGCAAAGTGAGCCTTCGAAACCGTACTACAAACAGAAGCTCAAAGGGCTGTACAAAACCGCTTTGCAAGACGCTACGTCCGAAGAGGAGATCATTCGCAAATGTTTGGATCTGATTTTCGAGATCAGAAACATCATCAAAAATCGACCGCGAAAGACTGGTCTCGGTTTCAACAAAGAAACCGCCATTCGTAGAGGTGCTTTGATGAAGATGCTGCAGCAGAGCGCTTTGACGCTTCCGCTATTCATCGGCAAACGCAAAGAAGAAAGAGCTCCTCCATTGTGCGGGGCCATTTCTGCCGAACCTAATTATGTTGGAAAAGTTGGTGATATGGTCGCCGCTTTGGTACGAAGTGCCGACGGAGACGAGAATTGGATATTAGCCGAAATAGTGCATTATAACCACAATACATCTAAATACGAGATCGACGATATTGATGAGGAACAAAAGGAGAGACATACGTTGAGTCGTCGACGAATAGTGCCTTTGCCTTTGATGAGAGCAAATCCGGAGACAAATTCTGAAGCGTTGTTTGCAAAAGGCACATTGGTTCTTGCACTTTATCCTCAAACTACATGCTTCTATCGTGCGGTGATACAAGAGCCGCCGAAAGGACCCGAAGACGAGTATCAAGTGTTGTTCGAAGACTCGAGTTATGCCGATGGCTACTCGCCTCCACTTTCAGTGCCTCAAAGATATGTTATTTTAAGTCGCGAACTGAGAAAGAAATAGTTTTGTTTGCAAATTGTTCATTGTGTTTAATTGAATCTTCGCGTTTCTACAATTTGTAGATTCTGCAGTATTTATATTCACTATTTTTTTGTTCTCATTGTCACTCATACTTTGAATAAGAATTCAATAATTGAATGAATTTATTCCGAAAGGGCCTATTCAACAATGTATGTATTGTAAGAAAGGCGCTTTCGGAATAAATTCATTCAATTGAATATTTTTATTACAAAAGGGTAAATCTAGTATATGTATTTTGCATTGTTGGATAAACCCTTTTGTAATAAAAGTATTCTATTGTCTCATAAATTAAATTAAATGATTGCTTTTGTTAAATAAAGAACAAGCTTAAAATTAAATTGTTGTACAAATAAGACTAAATAAACTACAGCATTTATCGCATTTATATTTAACATTTATGGTACAAAGGTAGGATTGTAAATCTTCGAACACTCGCCCTTTGCGAAAATGAAACGGATGGCCGCAGTATGTTTAGTGTCGTTGCCTCGACATTAATACATTATTCAAAACTAGATTTTTCAATGAATATGATTGTACAATTATACGCCCACAGCTGTAAAGAATACAACCCATTATTTAGCTACGCTTTATTTAAAATTTAAATCTCTATTAAAATAATAATGAGAAAATTTTGCCATTTTTTTTATGTTTATTTAACCCGCTCCTTAAACTAGAGCATAACACAGGATGACTAGTGCATGACTTAAATTTCATGGCCGTAGTCAGTATTTTAGCGCGAAGTAATTTGTCTCTAGATAGCTGATAAAAATACATTTAAAAGCTAAATTATATTATATAGGTATAATGCAGTATCAAACAAGCATGAATAATACAACAAATTGTACTTTGCCAACTCTATATGTATCACTTTCGAAAAAATACGAAATTATTAATATAAAAAATATTCAATTTTCACATTTTTAATCTTAAATTCGTAATGTCTCTATAAAATAATTTCACCAACATCTTCTTAAATTATAATATTTAGATTAACGTTATAAAGTTATTCTCATTTGATATTTAATCTTATTTTTAATTAGAAATGACATCAAAAATTTTTTATCATTTCACTAGAGGTTTATCAATTTTTTTTTAAATGATGCAAACATTTAACAAAAGAATAAAATTATATGTTTCAGTTTTTTTGCAATGCAGCTTTAACAGTACAGAGTGTACTTGATAAAACCTTAAAATCTTTAATCGAGAATAATTTACATATGATTTGCAAAAAAAAAAAAATTAAAATGAAAATTTACCAATGTAAATTAAAAAATATGCTCATAATAGTGTCTGTGAAAGATTTTGAAAATGCGCCTACACATCTTAAAGATATGTAATTACCTATTTCCAATATTTTTGTAACTTTTCTGTTATTTCTATGGAAATTGTTGATATTCCCAGGAAACCACCCTTATAAATTCTTATAAGTTATTGCTGAAAAAATTAAAATTGTGGCGTCCGAATTCGATAATATTTCATTGAATTTGAAAATTCCTCTTTGTCGATTTGTGCGAGAATTTTCTCTGTTATCAGAATAAGGGTAACAAATACTGTAAACTACTTGGCAGTTTTTCAAAATGAGTTCTTTGAGCTTCTTCAAAAGCTTTTCATGGTTTATTATAGCTTATCGGGCATGAAAATAGCAATTTTCCGATACTGCTGAATGTCCGCTTCCGATCCAGTTTTTTGTCGAATTTTTCAGCTAAACTTTTTGTTGCGGGCTAAGAAGTGTTTCGCTAACCGCAAATTAATTTTCTTTTCACGACAATTATTAATTCAAATTTATAATAAAGTTTCACACAAAATATTTGTTCTTCAAGTTCAGCAGCATCTTTTATTTCCCAACTTTATTTTCTGATTTTATGTGAAATTTAAAGTATCTTTGGCATCTAGGAATTCTTGATTTTTTTATTAATTCAAATCGGTTTCAGAATTTCAAAGATTTATTTTTAGCAAGATATTTAAACTTTAAAGTTTAAAGTTTTTTAAAATGCACCCTCTATAATCAAAAGAAATCCGAGTATCTTAACACCGCAAACATATAAAAAAGTTTGTTTGAATATAGTGTACTTAACTTTAGAAAACCTTCCTTTGTAAAATAAATCAACGTCAACTCTACATGATTTTCACCAAAATTCGACTTTTTTATTGTTCTTTGTTTTTTATAAGAGATCTACTTTTATTTTGATAAACAAGATTGATAAGATACATGAGAGAAATTCCTATTTCATGAAGCTTTTTGAAACAAATTTTATCACTTTTGCATCATCTCTGGCAAAATATAGAAGAAATTAAAAACCTCGGTAAAAAGTTGTTTTCAAATTAAGGAAAGCTGTCAAAGTGAGTTTTTAAGCATCGACAAGATTTTATCAAAAAATCGGCATAGACGAGAGAATAATACTTCTCTTATCAAAATATATGTAAAAATTCAAATATCGATTTGTAATTGCATGTCTGAACCTTATCATTGAACCCCGTAAATCGGCGTGTCGAAATGAATGAAAAAATAAAACTCAAATTTCAGGGACTCTACCGTATATTGTGAGGAAATGAGGTAACTCTATGATTTATCTGATAATATTGGGGCCAGCCGTTTCTACAGCAGATTAAAATTTTACCACTCGTTGACTAAGTGATAATACAAGAAGCAAAATACTTTTACACTATAATATTACTTAAAGGAAACGGCTTTTTGCGCCCGCTCCGGATTTCAATGAAACTTGGTTTGTAGATAGAACTTCATTAGTGTAATAAGAATTAGCCACATCATAGGTGAAAATTTTGCGTGTGAAGCAAGTTATTCGCATGCAAACTTTATGGCTTTAATGGCGAAAATTTTTGTTTTTTCGATTGCAGGCCTAAATCTAAACCGACTTTCACCCGGTTTTTTATTTGAAAGAATTATTAAACTGTTACCTAATGGTAATTGTTTCATAATTCTCTATCAAAGCATTGAAAAATTGCTTTTAAGATGTTTTAACATTAATAATCAAAGAAATAAAAATAAAATCTAATACATAATGAGTTTTAACATTTAAAACAAATCGGGTGAAAATCGGTTGAGATTTAGGCCTGCAATCGAAAAAAGAAAATTTTTCGGCCATAGACTCGATGTTATAGTTTGCACACGAATAACTTGCTTTACGCGCAAAATTCTCACTTATGATGGGATAATTCTTAATACACCCATGAATTTCTACATGCAAACCAAGTTTCATAAAAATCCAGACAAGGCACAAAAAGCAGGTTCCTTGTTAGATAAATCTTTGATAGTCCATTGTTTATCTCCATTGTTTATCTACAAATTCGACGATTTTAAGCAAGCAGTTGAGGTAAAAATGGGAATTAGTCTAGTTTCATTCACATTTGGTATCAATCGATTCTGTTGCATCGTAATTGAATGAAAGACATTATTTTATTTCTCACCTGATATTATGAGCCGATTTTTTTAATCACTGCTATAGAGAAATTTAGAATAAGATCAGCGATAAGCAAGCTGATTAAATTGTTCATTTTATTCACCTATTGTTCAAAATATTCTTTCGCACTGAAACAAACCAATAAAAAGGAATCCAAGAACTCGAATTAACAGTTTCAAAATAATTTTAAGTTGACTTAGTCGAATTACAATTCGAAAATGAAGATTGAAAACGAAATTTTATTTATATTAACATCGTTGACAGTTGTTTTTCAAATATTCTCTTCGATAAAAACAGTTGAATGCTACAACTTTGAGAATGAAAGACACCCTGTAATTATTATTCCAGGTCTGGCAGGAAGTCAATTATACGCAAAAATTAATCGAAACAGTTCTGCTGACTTTTGGTCCTTTGAAAAAATGTTCGATTACTTCACACTTTGGGCAAATCCTTTTGGCTTGGCCCCAATGGGAATAAATTGGTTCACTGATCGTATGAAACTAAGATATGACAAAAATACACGCACAACATTGAATCGAGAAGGTTTTGATATTTTCGTACCTGATTTCGGTGGTTTACAAGCTATCGAGTATTTAAGCAATTTTCATTATATTGATAAACGTAAGTAAAATTAAAACAAAATTTGAATAAGGATTGACTACGTGTTTATGAAAATAGTTGTGTACTTTCATGAATTTAT
>NCKU01005025.1:0-10908 GCA_003675995.1 Dinothrombium tinctorium
CAAATTTAAATGATTATAATGGAAAAAACAAGATCACGATAAATATTCAAAATATACAAAATCAAAACATATATAACAACATCAATGAAAATGTTTCATAAATCACATTAAGCAACAGTCATTTGTTTATTTTAAAATCAAATACTAAAATTTCGCATCATTTACAAACTTATTAAGCATCATTCATAAAAATTTGAAATTAACGGCGTTTATTTCAGTTCTTTTCCATTACTTTTAACAAGATTTTCATTTATGCAAATGTATAGTTCTTTCAAAAAATTTTATCAAATGACTAACCAAATTTGTACCACTTGAATTCAACCTCAACTGTAAAAATTGATAAAAATAAAAATAATTTAAATTGTAAATGTAAATGTAAATTGCAATTGTTTCAAATAGAGCAATTAATTGAGCCGTAGCAAAAAGAAGATTCTCGATTGAATGTCCGGTTCAAGTAAGCCCCTGTGTGGCTTAAGACTTTATTTGAGCAGCCTTAATCAATGCGAACACTTAAAAATGCCTAAAAATGAGGAATTAGAAATGATTAAAGAGTAGAAACACAAAAATGAATGTCAAACGTTATACACAAAAATTTTTAGCGAAAATTGAGTTACTCCTTTGATCAAAAAGAGTTTTCTCTTTGTTTGTTCCTGTTGGCGTTCATGATGTTTCAAGTAAAATTCAAGATTTCGGCTCAGATGTGAATGTTAGCTCGTGCTAAAACATTAATGAAAAGGGCTCGTTGCAGGCCCTTTATTAAATAGATTTTTCTGTTATTTTATTGAAGAGCATTTAAAATTTGCGATATAGATAAAATTATTTTGTTTCAAACAATAATTATGAAAACTATTTTTTAAAATTATGATGAACTAGTAAAAAGATAAGATAAAACATTCAGCTGAATTACTTGCTTAATATTAAATGACTGAAAGTAATTTCTTTCATTATCTTGATTTTAATTAATTTTCTAATAATTCAAGACGACTTTTGATATGAAGAATAAGGCACCTTATTTATAAAGATAGCGACATTTTTTAAATCATACAAAAGGACTTTCACGTAACAATTTGCGTTTTTTTCAGACTTATTTACTATCTTATCATCAACTTTGAAGTGAAATAACTGTTTCAAAACGTAATGATATCGAGTAATTAAGAACAAAGGTGGTGGTAATTAAACAATAGCAAATTTTTTTAAACAATAGCATTGATAAAGCTCACTGATTAATAGTTGGGAGTTAATTTCGTTTAAACTCACGCTAGTTTTTGAAATTATAACTGTTCGAAATGGTGTTCGCATTAATTGCGTTTTTAATTTTATTTTCACACGCTTACTGTAAATAAATTAATTTAATTTATTTAAAGAATTTTTACTGTTTTTCTCTTTTTTGCTCACAGCTCAAATTAATTTACCGAATCTTAACAATTTTCACAGCAGAGTTACAATAACCAGCAACACAGTAAGTTTTAAAATAATGAAATTGTTAATTTATTTACACTAACTTCTTTTAATTTTCAGGATCAAGGAAAAAAAGTTTCATATGTTCAAGAATATTATGACAAAGATGGACGCAGAGGACGATTGGACCTTTTTGGACCTGAATTTGTCGATAACTTTACGATGAGAATTTATTACGATGAAACGACGAAGCAAATTACTAAAATTGAAGGTAAATTAAACGCCTTAAAATCAAAACGTGATTTGAATACAGACATCATTCAAATAGGCTACAATTGTATTTCGGTGAATTATCCCGACAATCGAGTAACCACGCTACCAGGCCTTCCGCAAGAAGCCAGAATTGATATCGACCCTTCTGGACAAGAACCGCTAATTATAGGACCGAGCAGCATTTGGAGAGAAGCTATTCGACTTGCCAAAACAACCGTAAGCGAAATCAAAGCATAATCACGCATAAATTATTTTCTCTTTCAGCAAGTAACTAAATTACCTGGCTCGTTCAACATACGCGGCATAGATACTCAAGCGTGGACAATGATTAAAAACAATTTTTATTATGCTTTGTATTTTTCAAGTACTCAACTTATCTCTTTAAAGCTTTGTTTGCAATGAAATCTCAATTTGTAGCTAACGAGTGGAATGTTTTCAATAGTAAGGACATCACACCGGTTCGCATAACATTAAACGGTACAGGGCCTTTGGAGGGCAAACTCGAATTGATTCTGGACTATTATGTATTCGAAAAGTTTACTCAAACATATGCTCAATTTTTGGTAAAACAAACTTTGTAATAATCTCTGCTGATTGTAATTTTTGTTTTGAAGCCTATTGTTGGTTACGGTTGTAAAAATAAATTAAGTGTATCAGGAAAAGTAATGCCAAAATTTCCATGGGCAAATTTTACAACTCAAATCGAAATAATCCCTTCGCTCTCGAATGGCTCCACTTCACCGCCTGTTAAATTCACAGTTAGTTTTTTAATTTAATTTTAAAAAATTAATTTTTCTTGTCAAAGCTTTACTATGACTCCATCAACAAAGTTTCAAGAGCAGATTACTTTATCATTGGTCGACAAACATTAATTCACGACTTAAAGCGAGATATCACTTACTTCAAACAAGTGACCGGAGAGTGCTTGATCAATGCGGAAGATAAGATGGATCAGTTAGAGGTTCAAAGGCATTCGCACATAAAAAGTGTCGCACAAGTGCTCGATTTGGATGACAATTACTATTACTTAGGAAGGGTAAAATGTTTTTAATTCTCAACTGCATCTTATGATTGCTTAAAAAAATATTTTTTCTCAACATCTTTACAGACATTTCGTCGAGGCATGTTCGTCGACGTTTGGGAGTCGGTCAAAGAAAATGTTGATGTGAACGGTGTTAAAATGTACAAATCAGTTGTCACATATTTTTTCAATGCTGTAAGCAATGATTGTTTTCATTAATTATAATTGATGTGATTTAATTTCAAAGGAAAAAGATTCGCTTTTAGATTCAAGCGGAAATCAATTACCGATTTCGGCAATTGTCACCTACTATACAAAAGATCAAAATGTAAAGAGAAATTTCACTTTTTAATTTTTTAATTTTATCGAAATGTTATTTTAGGGCCTATTGAGATTACATTCAAAAAATACGATCAATTATTTCAATTTCGACTATTTGCTATTTGGTCGAAACTACGAAGATGTTTTCAACATTCAAAATTGCTACGATGATGAGCTAGATAAAACATACTTTGTTCTGATTTCGAAAATTGATGGTAAGCATTGAATTTTTGAATAGAATAGAAAATTAAAAAATTTTAATCAAAATTTTTTTTAAGAACATATTCCGGCGCTTGACAGACACTATGCTGTTCGTATTGCTAACTCGATCAAGCGACAGTTGACTGAAAAACTTATCAGCGAATTCCATTTGTCACCTCTTCGAATTCCTTATGTTGATTTTATTTATCAAAATAAGCAAGTGAAACTGAGTGTAATGGTTCTTGAAAGAACTCCGTCAAGATGTGAGTTGCTCTTTTCCGATATTCGTGATCCTTATGCGCCATTTGTATTTTCTTTCAAAAATAAGATTCATTTAAGAAGGTGCAAGATAAATTGCCAACGAGTAGCGATTCGGCACACAATGTTGACAATATTTATGATTGTTTTAATCTCGCATTGAAAGATCCTTCAGCTACGTGAGTATAATTAAGAATAAAAATTAAAAAATTTTAAATATTTTAAAAATGTAGCGGAGTAAAATTCTGTTCAGTACCAACTAGTGGATCCAATAACTGTTACGTTGTTTTCGATACGATAAATGACTTGGTAAACCCAACGGGTTCAACAAGCAATGATGGCAATTTAGTCAGTGATCAAAATAATTCTGGTCAATGTGAATGTTACAAAATGCGAAACATCACTGGTCTTGGAAGCGACTTGTTGAATGAACCGAGGCTTGTTGAGTTCGAAAAGTCCGTTCAAGAAAATAAAAATCGATTGGACCTAACGCTAGACTGGAGGCAAAAAACTTACAAATTTTCAATTGATAACGTTACGTTCAGCAATGCGGAAAAAGATTTACTTGCTGATGAGCAGTTTTACGATTTGGCTTGTGTAGAAATGCAATACAAAATCAAGCAAACAGAAGTCGATGGAATCGAAGTAAAAAGTCTATACGATTGCTACGCGCAATGCAAACAGTCGCAATCGATTTCATGTCAATCATTTAGTTTTTGTGACTACAAAGGTGGCAAAGTTTGTCGCCTGTCATCGGTGCTCGCTTCGCAAAATACGAATTGTGATGAGAATTCGGATGATGTCGAGAAAGACAACGAATGCAACATATTCAATATCAACTATTTAAACAAATACGATTTGATTGACGGAAAGTATCACGTATTTGAAAATTATATCGATATTGACACGGTGACTTTTCCTTTTGAATGCGCCCGTCTGTGCTCAACCCAACCGAACAAATGCACTTCGTTTCAATTTTGTAATTCTGGTCGCTGCGCTGTAAGTAAAACGCGCTATCGCGACACGAAATTAAGCTCGCTAAAAGCGCGTCTTGCGAACGAAACGTGCTCGATTTACGATGTAAAAGACATCGACGTTTTTGTATTTACCGGTAACGACATTGTAATCGACAGCGATTTTGAGCATCAAAACGTGAATATAGAACAGTGCGCTAAACTTTGCTATGAATACGGCCTGACGACGGGCAACGCAAGTCGATGTGCTTCGTTCAATTATTGTCCGGAAAACAATGAGCAAAGCAGCAAGTGTCAAATAAGTCGATATTCTGTGCTCAAGGGAGCACCTTCAGTTCAAAGTTTTCTATGTGAAAACTTTGACAACTTTAATGCGCCAGCTATCACGCCGCAGCAGTTACCCTCTTCTTCACAATCGACAAAAGGAGTAACAAGAGGAACACTTTTTGGCTTAATTTTTGGCATGTTCTTCGTTGGTGTCGTAATCGGAATTGTAGGTCTTTATGGTTACAAATTTTATCAACAAAGGCGTGAAAATGGTGAAGGTTTTGGTTTAAGCGTTAGGTTTGTGCGTCACAGAGATAATGAATAAGACATGAAATAAACACGTTGTTCGATTCAAATAATAATTTTATAAACATATTCGAATTTATTAATTTAATAATTTTAAAATAAAATTCAATCATTTCAATCGTTCTTAAATGTTTAGTGAGTGTGATTTTTCACGAATCATTTAAACAAACATTCGAACTTTTCAACTTGAAGGCGTTATAAAATACAAAACGCATTTTGAGGCTTTTTTCCTTAATTCATATTTTATTCTTTTTTCATTATATTGACAATAATTCATTCTACTTTGAATTTTGATTATTACTGTTTATATCATGTTAATCTATTCTTTATTTCACATTCACGAACAACTTTTTTGTAGGTTATTAGAATTTTTTTCTTGATATATACTAATAATTCAATTAGTATATTCGAGATATCACATAAATGCAAATCATTCTGAATTTTCTTATAAAAATTCCTTGTTTTTACTTATTCAAAGTAATTTTTATGAAATGAAACAAAACACTAATTCATTTTTATAGTCATTATTCGAAAAATGAGAGAAAATAAGAAACTAAAAACATTGTTGTTATCTTGTCAACAGTTTGTTTCTTAGCAAAAATAAAATAAAAATACAACATTACAATGCTCAAGATAAAAACGATTATTTATTGGGCACAAAAACATATTGGCATCAAGTATGTTGCGTGCAATTCGATTAATTGCTTTACCTGTAAGATAAAAATTAAATTTTTTATGAAATTAAAAGATTTCAAAAAATTTAATTTATTAACCATTATTTTTGAATACACAGCTATCTTTACTTGTATTCAAAAATATCGATGACAATTCAAGAATGAATGGTCCACTTGGTAGTCTATACGCTGGTCAATACCATTTTTCTGAATTTAAGTAAAATAAAAATTATTTTAAGTATGAGTTAAAATTTTATTCATCAAAAGTGTCACATTTATAACCCCGAACGATGGTGATTACATTGGTAAAAACGAAAATGGCAACTACACGGGAGCGCTCGGATTACTGCAGAGAAATGTAAGTTTTACTTTTACAGATTAATAAAAAAATTTGAAAAAAATCTCTGATTAAAAAATCAGGAAGGCGAAATGTTTTTGTACCCTCAAGAACTATCGACTGAGATCGATTTTATCGACTTGAATCAAGTTTCTTCTATTCAAAGAGGAGTTCTTGGTTCTGCATTTAAAATTAGAGAGGAAAGATTAGACATTTCAACCTTACTGAAAACGTTTGATCTTCTAACGTGGACAATTATTATTTTCTCTTATACATTGATGGCGTTCACAAATTTTCTTCTCGAGAAACTGAAAATAAACACGCAAATAAATTTCTCAATTTATTTCTTTCTTGTTAAAATATTGAAAATAGTTGCTTTGGTTTTTTTCATTCACCTCTTCAACTCAGGTTTCAATGCAAATTTGGTTAACGTCAATGTTATTGGCTTCATTGATTCTTTGTATGATTTCATAAATACCGAGTGGAAGAAGCCGATTTTCATTAAAAACGAAGCGTTCACCAAACTAATTCACAAATCAGATTCACAAATGTTCAGAAAAGTTTGGCAACGAGTTGAACAAAATGGAATTGAAAATTCATTAAAAAAACTCGACCCAAGCAATATTGTTAATTTTAGAATGAAAGATTTAGATAAATTCACGCTCATAGCGAACGAAAAATATTGCAAAATTGTTGGCAATATGATGTGCGATTTTGATAAAGATTTAAAATTTTGGAAATCAAACGAGCCATTTGCGGAAATATTGTACACTTTATATATAAATAAAGCGGCACCTAAAGATATCAGAAATTTATTGAGTCGAAGGTGTGTAATTTTAAATTTTATTTGCGTTTACATTTTTATTTTAAGAAATCAACTCTTGTCTGAAAATGGATTCTTTATATATCAATGGAGAATTGCAATAGAAGCTATTCGAATAAAGAAAAGTTCAAAATGTATTGTGGAAAAAAAGGCCGACGTGTTCAATCAAAATGAGACTCAAGAAAGCTTCTCTATTTATGATATGAAATACTTACTGCTTTTGATAAGTTTTCTGATTATAATTCAACTATTTTTCTTCTTAATTGAAATTAATCGCACGAAGTTTCAATGTTTTTAACAATTATTATGTCAATGTTGTTGGCTTTATTGATTCTTTTTATCTGATTTCATAAATACTGACAATTGTGAGATTAAGAAGCAAATTCTAATAAAAAACGAAGCGTTCACAAAAAATATTCAAAAATCAAATTCACAGCAATTAAGAAAAGTTTGGCAGAGAATTGAACAAACTCAGCTAATTAATTCACTTTTTAATATTGAACCAAGTAATATCGCTAAATTCTTATCAAGAAATGCTGATTTAAACGCCTATACAAACGCATGAGACATATTGCATCATTGTTGGCAACCTTATTTGCAATTGAAAAAAAGATTTTATTCTTTGGAATACGCATCAGCCATTTTTTGAAATATTGTACACTTTGTACATAAATAAACAAGCTCCTGACAACAAAAAATTATTATCGAATCAAACATAAATAAATTTGTAATTGCATGATTGCACCTGTAATCGTTTCTTGTTTAATAAAATTACATTCATTTTATATTCAACGCTTGAAAATTTGGTTTTAATTTTTAATTTTTCTCTTTTACAATCTTTCAAAGTGATGATTAAAGAAGGAATAAAACTTCTTGAAGTTTTTGTTAAATGTTTCATTTGATATAAATAAAAATTCAAAAAGTGATTATATTTAATAAATTATAATTGTTGCTGTTCAAAATTTACAATTTGCTGTGTAATTTATCAATTTCTTTTGATATTTTTACTGAAAATAGAAAGGAGATAAAAAATCCTTTCTTAATCTTACTATCTTGTATTAAAAACGAGCTTATTCTTAATATATACCTAAAGAGTTTTATCTAGTAAACATGACCATTTTCATTTTGTTCACGATTTTAATTTAATACGTAAATTTAAGTTTTAATAAATTAATTAAATTTTTTTTCTACGAAAAAACAAAACAATTGAATAATAATCAAGAAAATAATCAAAAGAAGAAAGTATTTAATGTAGAAAATAGATAAACTTTCTTGAATCTGATTTTGATTGAGCACTTCGGCTTTATTTTCCACAACACAGCGCTCGTTTTTCTTCAACTTAAGACTGTTGAGTGCGATTTTCCATTGGTAATTTATTAAACCACTTTCAAATTGAGTTTTAATTCTTCAAGAAAAAAAATTTTTAACATCGAATTCAACTTAACAATTTCATACCTTTTGTTCAACAAAATCCTTACATCTTCAGGCGCTCTTTTGTTTACGTATAAAGTAAAAAATATCTCAATGAATGGCTCTTTCGATTTCCAAAAATTAAATTCTTTCTCTGATTTACACATCATGTTAGCGATTATTGTACAGTACTTTTCATCTGCAATGATTGAGTAAGAGTTTAATTCACCAATTTTAGATGAGGCTTTTGTGATTGTGCTCGGATCGAGTTTGTATAATGAATTATTCAATCCATTCTGTTCAACTCGTTGCCAAACTTGTTTGAGCAACAATGAATCTGATTTTTGAATAATTTTTGTGAAAGCCTCATTTTTGATTAGAACCGGCTTCTTTGATTGATCGTTTAAGAAATCGTTCAATGAATCAATGAAACCAATCACTTTGACGTTCACCAAATCAGCATTTATTCCACAATTGAAAATGCAAATCAAGAAGAGTGTCGCGATTATTTTCAATAATTCGATAATTGTGTAATTAATTTGCATTTTAATTTTCACTTTCTTGAGAAGGGAATAACCGATTGCGAACACAGCATAGGAAATCATTATAAGTGACCAGGTAAGGAAATCAAACGTATTGAATAATGTCAGCATATCTAATCTTTCTTTACTAATCTTGAATGTGGACCCAATCACACCTCGATGAGTTGATGTGGCTTGATTCAAATCTATAAAATCGATTTCAGTCGCGAGTTCTTGTGGGTACAAAAACATCTCTGCTTCCTGTTAATTTTTTCATAAACATTATTTACAGTCACTGAAGGAACAGAATATAAAAGTAAGCAAACATACATTTCTTTGAAGTAATCCGAGTGCTCCAGTGTAGATGCCATTTACGTTTTTGCCAATGTAATCATTGTCGTATGGTGTTATGAAGGTAACACTTTATACAAATACAATTTAAAGAAAACAAATAAATTGATGAAGTTTACTTAAAATGAGAAAATCTGTAAAGACCAGCGTATAAACCACCAATTGGCCCATTCATTCTCGATTTATCGTTTTCATTTACGTAAACAAGAAATGAGAGCTTTTGAGAAAATTTTAAACATATTAATTGCAATTGTAGTTAATATCATAAACTTAAAACTTCAAATTTTTAATTTCTTCTTTATTTTTTATATAATTCATAATTTTAAAATAAAATCACTCAACTTACCGGTAAAGCTATTAAGCGGATCGCTCTAAGCATTTTTCAGAATTAATATTTTTACTTCTTAAAACTTGTCTAAAATGAAAATTTTTAAAAATTTTAAAAATAATGAAATCTCTTTTTCTGCTTTCTTTTCAAGACTGAAAAGAACACTGAAAGAAAAAGTGAAGAAAATGGCTTTTTACTCTCGATTTATGAAAAAGTGTTACTCTTTATTGAAAAGCTTTTATCATGAAAAAATGTTAAATTTTCACTTCAATTTATGTTAAAAAACAATTTCAAATTTTTATATTCAAAATTGGATCCTAAAATGATCTTTTCCCGTTAAAAATTCTTCTGATAACTGTTTTCGTATAACTTTTGTTCCTTATTAAAATTTATTTTTGTACTTTAAAATGAAATATTTCATAGAAATTGAAAATAATTTGAATATTTTTTGAATTCATATTCGATTCATTTTCATAAACTAGAATACTTTTGATTTAAATGAAACAAAGTATTTTTGTTTCACGACTTGTTACTATGACAAAATAAAAAAGAAAAATTATTTTAACATCAATTTAAAAAGAGAAAGAAAAGTAAAATTGAACTAAACTTTTATTACGCTCATATTTGAAATAATAAATTAAATGATTTAAAATATTTATGTGGAAAAAATTTATTAAAATAAATTTAAAGTGAAGCATTTTTAAAAAAATTTTTGTTCAATCATATCCGGGACCGTAATATTTTCAGTCAAAGATAAGATAGCAAAAATAAATATGAAATGTAACTATTTTTAAATTTTTTGAAAAATTTTATGCATGTTAAGTTTTACATTGTAATCACTTAGAAACAATGACATTCTTATCAAAAGTAACTTTCGCGTTTGTTTAAATTTTATTTTAAAATAAGTTTTTTTAAATATCAATTATTTTATGTTTGCAAAAAACTCTCAATATGAGAATCTTTATAAATCGTAAAGAATAAAAATTTATTGCTGATGTATTGAAGAAGTCATTAGTAATCGAAAAATGCATCACTCACTTTTTGAAAGCCCTGTATAATTTATTTTATTGAAAAAGAATATCAAAATTGAATATTACAATAAAAAAATTTCCTCCACTTGAACTAGATAATATGTTGTATATTTGATGCTTTAATGTTTTATTCATTTCAATCAAAAGAAGTGTTTTTTATCAAATAAACGAAAACGAAACAGTTTTCTACGCTTCTGCTGTTATTTCACAAACAATCGTTGAATGGAAATGAAACAACATGCGCAAAATTTTCTTTGAACAAGGTACATTTTTCTTTCTAACATTTTGAAAACAAAATTATCAATGTTTGTTTATATTTCAGGATTAACATAAGTTCGAAGCAAATCATGAAGTTTTTAAGTACGATCCGTTTAATTGCTTTACCGGTAAGCTACATAATTTAAATAATAAATA
>NCKU01005026.1:0-10907 GCA_003675995.1 Dinothrombium tinctorium
TGATGATGGCAAACTGAATGTTGCCGAAACGTCGTCACAAATTAACGTGTCCGACATTGCTATTGAAAAGTGAGTTGAAACTTTTGTTTAAAATACATAAAACTTTAGTTAAGAAACATTAGTTCAAAAGTTTCAAAATTTTGAAAATATTTTAACTAAAAAAAGATCGTCGTCTGCTTTTGTTAGAACTTATTTCGAAAGCTTTTAATTTTCTTCTTTATATGTTTACTTCAATCGCGCGATTTCTTTCACTGTAATAATGCAAAACCCTTTTAGTTTCGAAAACAATGAAAATGCATAACGTTTCATATTGAATTTCGCTTTTCTGAAGTTGACGAATTAAAATACTGTACTGTAAACGCAATGCTAAGGCTTATTTATAGCATCTTAGCTTTCAATGAATTTTTCACCAAAAGCAATCTTTTTATGAACTTTTTTAAAACATGAAAAATGGCGCTTTTCTGCTCATTTTCTACGATGTCGAAAGAGAGAAAGAAATTAGTTTTATATATGTTGCATTGCTATTTTTCAAGCCCAAGAAGAGACGCAAAAGCTCTTTTTGAATAAATGAATCTCTTACAAAAGCGAGTAAAAAAAACAAGAACAAACAGAATGCAAATTAGAGAAGGAAAGTTTCAAAATTGATGCGCCTAGATAATGTTGAAGCATTGATTATCTTCAAAGTGATAGGTTCCAAACGAAGTAATTAAACTTTGAGCATATAATTCAAAGCGAGGCACAGTAAAAAAAGTGCTCGACAATCTGTACGCGAGTAATATTACTGCTTAAAAGAGGTCAAGTTATTTAGGTTGAATGTCTGTTTATTTTGATTATGCAGGATTATGTTTGCTTATTATGAAAAGCAAAACTCTCTCAGCATTCGATTTTTGTATTAGAACGCAACAATCTAATTTTCTTCGACACAAATTTGTTTTTGTAGACAATATGTGCCCTTCTGTTGGATGAAAACCATTGAGTTAATATTTCTTCTAAATGATTTACGCCTTGAGACAAAAAAACGGACGATTTGCAACGAAATAGCAAAAAAATGGATCGAATAAATAGAACAAGTGAAAGTCGACGCTTCTTTTTTCCGTTTCAAAATATACATTTCATTACATCATTTTAATCCTGATAAATAGCAGCCATTAAGCAAACCGTAAAAAATTTTTTGTGGGCTTAACATTAAATTTCTCTCGTGTAAAATGAATCTTACAATGAAACACTGACAAATGTTTAGCATTTGTCTACCTTCAAATACATTTTATGAATTTTTCATTCGCTTTTCAAATTAAAAACTTTTTCAAATGAAAAATTGAAATTTTTTAAATGCGCGAATGATTTATTTATGAAGTAGTAAAAATATCGTAAAATCTAAAACCGTTTAGAGAGAAAATTGAATGAAAATTGAAATTTTAATACTTTTTTAGCTTTTTTGTTTTTAATAACCATAAAAAGTAATTTAATTAAAAACAATGCCAAAGTTTTGCTTGATTTTCTGTTTTTTAAGCATTTTTTTTAAAGGAATCACTTTTGAGGCCAATTTGAATCGCCTCTACGTATTTGTCTCAAAGTATATCAATTGACATTGACATGAATCAAAAGCGAGAGGAAAAATATAAATCGAAAAGTTTATAAAACAGATGAAAGCGAAGAAAGGATAATAAATGAAATAAACGTTCAGCAAAAGTAGAGTTTGAAGTTTGGTGAAAGTGAGCTCTAAGAATCTAGTGAGAGAAACATTTGAACGCCCCTGGCCTTGTTTTCTTCTTTCGCAATTTTAAATCGAACTTTCGCAAACGCAACAAACAAAATTCGCTTATTTCGCCGTTAGACTTAAACGAAGAACGAAATTAATTTCTATTCTCAGAAGCTGACAATATTACTCACTATTAAGCACAAACGCTAATCAAAATTATTTTCCATCACTACTTCTTTCAAAACAAGTTTTATTTCGCACAAATCTCTCTGCGGAGATTTGAACCTCTCAATACGATCAGATCATTAGAGTTAGAGTATCCTTGCTAGAATAATTGAATTGTTGTTTGTTACTAGAAAAGAGCGAAAGCATAATTACCTATTTTACCTATTTCTATCTCCTTTACTCTTTACTTTTACTTTTCTTTGAAAAATATAAAACCTAAATTATCATTTAAAAATCATCCTTAAAATCTTAATTGAAATCAAAGAATAAGTTTGAAGCAAAGCATTTTTCTGGCCAGATAAAAGAAACGACTTAAGCATATTCTTTGAGCTCTAATTGATTTCATAGGGCAAAAATTATTTCAGAATGTCAATGTATAGAATTATAAACATTATTTATAATAAAGTTCAATGGAATAGCTATAGAACCAAACTAAATTTTGTATTTTATTCAATTCAAATGTGAAGTTCATAACGTAAGCATATTCGACAAAAAATGTTGCAGCAGCAATATAATTTTTGTTTTGTTTTAGTACACATTCATGAAAGAATCAATCATATATTTCTTTAACTGAAAATAATCGATTAAGTTTCAGCCTTCTGTTCGTAAGCGAAAAGAAACGCTTTTTCAACTCTATTATAGAAAATGCCTCAAAGTAAAAGTACATTAAATGAGAATAAAATGTGACAATATATTGTCAGACGTGAGGCAAGTTTTTAAGTCTCATCACTTTTTTGCCCTTTCAGACATTTTCGTACGTAAAATAAAATGCGAGCTGACGTATTATTATCAAAATAATATACTATGTCACCTTAAAATATGGAATGTTGCTTACAGTTAAATAAAATACAATAAAATATCACAGCTTATTGATCATTAAAAAACGTTTCTTCGCGATAAAAAATATAATTTCCGTTCGTTTAACAAAAATACAGATATTAAAATGCATCATTAAATTAGCTGTTATCGAGGAATGAGTTTTCTGGCTTTTTTAAAAAAGTACATATATTTGCGATAAGATGATTCTGGTAACGGTTCATTGATTAAAATGCGCAATCGATTATTTTTTGAAGCGAACCCATTTCAACGGCTTCTCTTTACAAGCAGCGCGCATCGTTTCTTGTCTCAGCACATTCAAACTTGCATTTTTCATACGATTTAAGTATCGATTCTTATTTAATTCGAAGATGCTTTTAGCGTTAATTACTTTTGCCATTTGTTCTTCTTTAAGTTTTAATCGATTTTCAAGAAACAAGATTTCGTCTCTAGTGGTTTCCTGCGATCTCTTCGCTAAAAGTTTGCGTTTGATATCGATCTCTCTAAAAAAGGAAAAGATAAAATTTTTGCGAGTTTATGTTAAATTCAAAGCAATACTCTTTCAAAAATCGGTGCTCCTCTCTTAAATCGTCCAAAATATGCTCGAAGTGATTGAAAATCAAGTAATCTTTTAAATCTTCATCGTAAATTTTACACTTGACCACTTTTCGCGTTGCAGCAGCAGTAGTAACGTTTCGCAGCGATCGATCGTCGCTATCGAGCGAAGAGCCACGATCGGTTGTAACCGTTTGCCGACTGGCACTTCTGGTCAACGAGTCAACCACAAATTTAAGCTCGTTTTCAATCGCAAGTAAACGAGACTCTATTCGTTCGAATTTATTGTCGCTCTTATCGCCGTTCTCGCACGTTTCAACTGCCAAATCGAGATTAGAACACTGCGATTCGCGCCTGTCGCCAACGTGTTCATTTCTCACCCTTTGTTCCAAATCGCTTAATTTCTCTTTAATCTTCATCAAACCGCCGATCACTTTTCTGCCTTCGCTTCGCTTCAAACTCATTTTCAGCAATTCGCTTTCTTTATTTGCGCTCATTTTCGCGATTTTTTTCGCATTAATTTCAAGTTTTTTTTTCTCGAAATTTTTTCACTTTTTTCCGCTGAGTTTAAACTGTTTGATACTCGTCGTCGTGGAAACGAGAGTCACGTGCTCTGTTTTAACCAATCGAAACTTTGTTTTGAACTCGTTTAAAAAAACAAACTTTTTAATTCTTAATTTTTATTTTCGTTTATTTTTAGATTCAAATTTTTAAAAATAGCGAAGATAAATGAGTTATTATTTTCAAACGCTACTCAAAAGCAAAGCAATGAAGTGCTGAAATTGTAGCTACTTTTTGCTCCACTTTTTAGTGAAAGTTTAATTATCAAACATTTTTATTGAATTTTAGAAAAAAGCCGTAAAAATTGTTTAGTTATCGAATCAAATTAACTTTTATTGAAGAGAACTCATCCGTTTTTTAGTTTTTTTCGCAATACTTTTTTTACAAAACATTCAAATCATGAATTTTCATGTAGTAAATGTTGATATTCAATAATCGTAATTTTAACTAAGAAAATAATTATAAAAATTATGAAAAGATATTTAGAAAATTTTTACCATATTTTAAAATGTACATGAAACTGTATATGAAAAAATACTCAAAACAAAACTGGCGTTGGATGTGATTTAAGTTCTGTGATTTGATTGAACTTTGTTGATGATCGGCATATTGGACACAATTGTCTTTTTTTTTTTTGCAGATACGATTTCCTCAAAATCGTGAAAAGCCTTTTGCTTTTGATTCCTTTTGTTAGATTAAAGAAAATAATTTTAAAATAAACTTCAAATCTCATAAGCGTTGAAGATATTATCATTATTTTTTACAAAATTTCTAAAATATAAATTTTGTTCTTTTACTACCTGCTTTTTAATTATTTTAATACTTTGTTTTCAATCATTTACTGAAAATTTATTCAGAAAACTAATAAAAAAGTAAAATTTTAAAAACGTAAATTTTCAAATCCTATTGAATATTATTTATGGTTCATCTATTTAAGATGTATTTATGGTTCAGTGCAGCTAACAAAAATGAATTTTATCAGATTTTTTCAATTGAAAGTGGGAGAAATTTTGACTTAATTGTTCCTTAGCTATTTTTTGAGCTCACGATAGTAATAAAGAGTATGCGAACAAAAAGGTGAGCTTTGCCCGAAAAGTATTCGCTTTCCGAAGAGACTTTTAAAACTAGAAAAAGAAACAATAAAAGAGCAAAGCGCAAAGCGAAAACGATCCCTCGCAAAGTGAGAGAACAGAAAGAAGTGAAAAATAAGACGAAAGCGAAATGAAAAAATTGTTTTTCTTTTCGTTTTCAATTAATTTTTAATTTCAAAACAAAAATAGTTCCATTCGAACGAAGTCAAACGCGAACTGTGAATCGACCGCAAGAATGTGGAATCGAAACAGTGTTTATTACAATGTAATCGACAATCAAGTCAATCACAAAACACCATTTCGTTTGTATGATGTCGCAAAAAGTGAGCGTTTCTCAATTTTTATTTCGCTGTTTAATTTTCATTTTAATATTCACATTTCTGGTACATGGTTATAACTCTTATTTTCAGATAACAAAGCATTCGTTCAGCGGCTTAAATTGCAGGCGAAGCTTCCCGTTCACAAAGGATGTGTAAGTTTTTTCTCGTATTTTCATTCGAGACGTACGTTTTCGAGTGCATTTGTTTATGTAATTGCATTTGTTATATTTTACAATTTCTTCACAACATCTATGTTTGGAAAGAAGACGACTGCTCGATTACATTTTTTTTTCTGATTACCTTTTTTCTTGTTTACTTTATGTTTATTTGCGTTGTTAGACAAACAAAAATATTGGTGACAATGTCAAGCTTATCACTCGTCTTGTTAATGTGTCTTTATACTTATTGATAAGTTGAGTAATGCAATAGTAACAAGAGCGAAAGCAAAGTTTGATTTGATCAATGCGAGCATATGTTTCAAAAGCAGCTCAAATAATCGCTCTACTTTTTTAACTATTAGCTTACTTACCCGTAGCGAATTGTGCTTCTTTACTCCTGAATAAGCTTTGAATTTATAGTAAACATAGTAATAAAACATAGTAAGATAGTAATAAACATGGTAATAATTCTTAATATCTATGAAATTGATTGAGAATTAAAAGTTTCAAATCGCTATTTTTCCTTAAAGTTCCTTGAAGCTTTAATATTTCTTATTTACCTGATATAAGGTCAATACAATTTGTTGGAATGAATCCGGTCAGTGGCTGCTCTCTGGATCTGATGATCAACATTTGTGTATAACTCATGCATACACCCACAAAGTAAGAAACATTTTCATGATTTTGATGATCATCCCGTTTCATGCATTTAGAAACTAGTTTACTTAAGAACTGGACATCGAGCAAATATTTTCAGTGCTAAGTTTCTTCCTAACACCGGCGATCGACTTGTATGAGTCTCTTATTTTTGAAGTACCTTATAATTTTGATCTCAATAGGTTGTTTCTTGCTCCGGTGATGGTATGATTGTTTTCACCGAAATTGAAAGACCAGAAACTAGTCTTTGCAATATTTTCAATTGCCACTATGGTACAGCTTACGAAGTTACTACTGTACCAAACGATCCTCATACATTCTTATCTTGTGGCGAAGATGGAACCGTTCGTTGGTTTGATCTTCGAATAAAAAACAAATGCTCAATTAACGATTGTAAAGACGATATACTTATCAAATGCAAAGATGCGGTGACCGCTTTAGCCGTTAACCACTTGACCCCATATTTATTGGGTGTTGGTTGTGCAGATAGTTATGTTAGAATTTATGATCGTCGAATGTTGGGAACCAAAGCATTGGGTAGCTTGGCTGGTAACGGAGTGCAATCTGTAATTACTCGATTCACTGTGCCAGAATTGGAAAGCAAAAGTCATCGAATAACATCTTTGAGCTATAGTCCTGATGCACAGGAAATGCTAGTCAGCTACTCGAGTGATTATATTTATTTATTCAATACTAAAGATATTGATAATAATCGAACTGTGGCGCCCACAACATTACAAAAAGCTTCTGCTGCATTGAAATCGAGTACAAAGCCGCTTGTTCGAAGACTTAGAGTTCGTGGCGATTGGTCTGATACAGGACCAAATGCAAGACCAGAAACTGAACGTGGCAACCTTTCAGTTGAGAGCGAATCATCAAATGAAAGAGAACAACTGAACTCAAGCGGCGAAAGCAGACGGCCTTTGCACTCAAATCTCATGCAAAGAATGTCAGATGTTTTAAATCGAATATTTAATGCCACTTCACGTCGTCGTGCGCGGGCAAGTGAGGGTGATTCGACTGATGAAGCTTTTATTGAGGCAGCCACGGCATCGAACAGATCTCGATCTCAAAGTCAAGAAGAAATCCGTACAACGCGTAGTGACACAAGCACCAACGATGTTCAACATCAACACGAACATGAACATTTGGGATCTACAAGTTCAAGTAATGCAACAAGTGATGGAAGGACAGCGCAGGCAGCTCAAGAAGTGAAAAATCCAACCGATGTTGTAGTGGAACAAAGTGATCGCGAACCAGTTGTAAATCTTCAATACAGTGGTCAAGGTTTAAATAGCGGCATTATTACTGTTGAATCAACCGAACCTGGTGCATCATCTTCAGAAGTGGTTGACACTACAAGTGTAATGTATTTTAATGACTTGAGCTCATCCAACGAACAATCGCGTGCCTCTTCGCGATCGCCCGCTGCAAGGTCTGTTCATACGACTGGTGCTTCAGAAGAAAACGACTCATTTGTCATGGAAATACAAGAATGGGATGATTATGAAGATAGAGACGTAGAAGATTCATCCCCTGCCACAGGCTTTGGAGATGAAGAAATGCGCGATGACGGGCGTCGAAGTCGTCGAAGTCTCCATTCTGATGAACAGCGTGATAGCGATAATAGTGCGCAAAATGAAACTGAGTCTAATGTAAGTGGAGGTGGCAGAACTCGCAATCCAAGAGATCTTTTGATTCGATCTTTTGATGATGTTTTGAAGCATTTCAGGGAAGCAAGAGATCAAGAAAAAATTCAATTCGCGAGTATTTCTATGCCAAAAATCAAAAAGAAATATTCCGGTCATCGTAATGCTAGAACAATGGTGAGTATTGAAGTGTTTGATTATTCTTTTGAAAAGTTATCGCAAATTTCAGTGGCTGAATATGTTAAGACTTCATTTGTCATCCAGAGAGCGCGAGTTCGAAACCCGTTAATTAAATAAGGAACATTTTAGACAAAATGATGAAATTCGAAAATAATCTCCAATAGATCCTTCTGAGTACATCTTGATGACCACTCACTAATCTGATGTCTATAAATGTTCTGTCAATAATCAATTTTGCAGTGTACTCTCGGTTTACTTAAAATACTTTAAATTGTTTTAAATCTTAGATCAAAGAATCTACATTTTGGGGCGATAACTTTGTTATGAGTGGTTCTGACTGTGGTCACATATTCATTTGGGATCGTATAACAGCCGAATTAGTCATGATAATGGAAGCTGATCGACACGTTGTTAATTGTTTGCAACCACATCCTTTTGATCCGATCTTAGCTTCAAGTGGTATTGATTCGGACATAAAGATTTGGGCACCTTTAAAAGATGAGGCATTTTTTGACGATGTTAAAGCCCAAGAAGTGAGAGGTTATTCTATTGCCAACAATACAATAATATCAATAATCTTATTAAGGTAATACGAATAAATGAAATAATGTTAGAAGAAACGATGGACACTATTACTGTTCCGGCATCATTTATGATACGAATGCTCTCCTCATTAAACCAACTCCGATCCAGAGGTGAATATAGATTTTAACTCTCAGTATACCGTAATCTTCGTTTTATTTTAATAGGCGGACGAAATCAATCGGAGCTTCGATTAGATTCTTCGTCTGATGAAGACAGTAGCTAAAAAAAGTACAGTTTAATTTTTTTGTATAGTAAATAAACAATGTGAAAAGACATGGCTGCTATCAGTGGACAGCTATATTAAATTACGTATGGCAGCTTCAGAAAATTCACTTTTATTAGATTGTTGAATAGAGATTTTCATTCAAAAATAATCACAAAAAAACTTTTATTTTCAAGAAAAATAAGAGGGCGCATTTTTGTATAATTCGCAAGCGTACTGTCATGTTGTCAGTACTCAATTGTTGTGTAATAAAAACTAATCAGAGATCACAGATTCACGTGAACTCGTTTTGAGAAATCGTGAGTTGAAGCGACTTATAAGTAATGGGGAAAATTACCATTTTATGTTCACGAAAAAATTTGAGGATTTAAAATGAAAAAAATGAATGAAATCAAATGTTTTTGTTTATTTCACAAATAAATTCAAGCTTTTGCCTTTGCTTTCGAGACCAATTCTGTAAGTTTTCCTTCTTGTGCGAGACTCTTAAGAATTTCCATTATAAGAGGTAAATAATTATGCTTTCTTCGTATATTTTCCATCTGTATTTAAAAAAGCAGACAGCAAATTTTGATAGACTCTATCAAACACTTACCTTATATCGTTTCATTTTATTATTTTCCTCTGCAATTAAATTTTGCAATTGATTTATTTCAGCAAGTATCGTATCGGTTTCCATAGTTGAGTCAGATTCAAGTTGAGCTTTAAACTGTTCGAGTTGCTTTTCATACAACAATTTACGGTCACTTATTATCGACATTAGATTGAAGTGTATCTCGCCTTCCTTATACTTCTTAATACGTTTCTCAATCACCGGTCGAGCGACTTCGACCCAATCGACATTTTCTGGGATAGCACCTAAATCTATAGGACCATCTTTTAGACCGTCTAATTCGTACAAACGGCCATCGATTGGTAGATAAGCGATGAAATGATAGACATCATCATCTTTATTCGCAGTACGGCAGTCGAATTCAAACATTTGCTGTCGCGCGAAACTATTGTGCACCTCTTTGACCACGTCAGAATTGCTCAACGCTAAACCTTTCATCGTGGCGTCAAATGATTGACAGAATTCGCGAAAAGAAGATAGCGTAGGACCCAATTCGACATCCGGATGATTGCAGTTGAGTAAAACGCTGAGAATCGCCTGTGTGGCGCACGCATTATTTATCACTTGTTTCGCGAAGAATATTTTATCGAGACGACTATCGTTCACTACACTACCAGATGGTTCATCGCCTGGCAGCCACTTGAACAAAAATATCAATCCGTGTATCGGTCTTTTTTGAAAAGAAAAAAAAGCACAAATCAGATCAAAGCACTGAAGTGATGCGCACAAAAAATCAACAAACTAAGCGATTTGTTTGGCCTTACTTTAAATGCTCAAAATTCTCCGGACTCAAACTCCAAAGCTCTTCGACCTGTACGCCCTTTACACCTGTAAAGTGAACGCAAATTGCGACGATTTTGTTGCGAGTGCAAACCGAGAGAGAAAGAAGTGAAACGTACCGAAACCTTTGATTAATTCGGTGAATACGCCGGGATCGCTTTCGATTAAGCACCAATCGCCCGCAGAGCTCATCCTCAAAATACGATTAATTAAATTAAACTTTTTAAAATAATTTTTTGAATTATAAAAGTTTTTAGAAAAAAGCGGAGAACGAACGAAACGAAAGCGCGTTTTCGGCGTTCGTTTGTTGCTTCTTTTCACACGTTTCAAACGAATGCTTACTTTCGACTTTTTCGTTTCTCGTTTCACACTAAAATCGGGGAGCGTTCGATAATTGCCGCCGGTGTGCGAACGCGAGTCGCTTTATTTTCCGTTTGTTGTTGCTTTACAGATCGCTCGTTTTTGAGCCATACTTTCGCCTTATATTCTACTTTTTTCGCTCGCTTCACATTTTCTACTTTTAGAGAAACGCTTTTGTTTGCGTGTTACCATTGTTTTTGCTCTTTTCGCTAAACTTTACGGTGACCAAATAATCTCATTCTCACTATTAAAATTTATTTTTGATATTTCGGTCGAAAAAGTTGATTTTGTGTACACACTTTGTTGTCGAGTATTAAAGTTTTTATCGATTTAATTTACTGATGAAAGCAAGACACAAATCACCCGCTTTTTGCGATAACGAATGTCGTACGATTTGTATTCTTGTACACTCAAGGAAAGAGAAAAGTTTACATTGTT
>NCKU01005027.1:0-10907 GCA_003675995.1 Dinothrombium tinctorium
CTTAACACGCACGTGACAATGCGGAAACAATATTAAAAATTTTAAAATATTAAAAAGGAGCTTAATTTCAAAATTCAAAGAAATCCGTTCTAAAATAAGCTTAAAACGAAAAAAGTCAAAAAAAGGGTAGGGTGGGCCAAAAATTTTGAAATATGCACGATAATTTTCGGAATTACATTTTAATACTAAATATTAAGTCTGATAAGAATAATTTATAAAATGGCTAAGAAAATTGAATCCGCTTAAGTTCGCTTTGCGGATTTAATTTTCACTATATATCCGTATTGATAAAAAAATCCAATTTTTTGTTATATGATATGCAAGGTTTAGTTCTATAAGAAGTTATGAAAATGGAACCCTTTTTCTTTATATAATGTTTAATAATATTTATATATATATATATAATGTTTAATATATATATTTATGTTAATTAAGAAAAATCGATTTCTTTCGAAAAAGAAAAAGAGTTCCATTTTCATACCTTCTTATAGAACTTACTTTTACTCTAGACTAATATAATTAACATGAAGTAGAAAAGATACTGACATAGACAACATGAAATAATAAGAATAAAATATTTCTTTGCTTTAAAGAAATTTTGAAAGAGTTTATTGATTTCAAATTTCAACGTTAAGCATAACGATGAAACGATATCAAAATAGAGGGACATACAAATATTACATTAAGTTTTGGTAAAATAATATCTTTGTACATAAAAATTTTTGTATAATCAAGAACCCCGTGAAAAACAAACGAGTTTAAGAATGCTGATTCAATCGAAGAGAACAATATGTATGATCATCTTTAATGAAAAAATGAAGTGAGATCTAACAGCTTCATCGCATTAATTTTCTCACTATCGAACCAAGACACTTGGCAATACCATTGAGAAACTTTATACTCGATTCTGAATATCTTTAATCGTAATTCTCAAATCACTCACAACATTCGCTGCCAAATCCTGTTTTCTTATTTTACTAAACGAATTGTTGAAAATATTCTGCTCATTAAATCTTTGTCTTTTAATCTCTAGCGAAATATGCACAACAATATATACAATATATGAGCGAAATGGTCACTTGAATCCAGAAGCACTTATTGTTTTTAGAAATACAAATGCTTTCCAAACGTGTCCGCTGACATTAAATAAATAATCTTTTTTGACCTGCGTGTAGGTACTCTTTGAAATAAAGATTTTTTATAAAATTTTATTAAACGTAGAGAGTGATGATTAACGAATTGAATTGAAAATTGAAATTAAGAGGATGTAATTAAATTAACTTCAATGAAATCTTTCACTCATCTACCTGAAACACATTAAAAACCGAAAGAGGCTTAAATATTTCAATCATCGATTTCTTTTGACAGCATATAAGCGAAGCAAACTGCTATCAATTGAACTACGGTTATGGTGATAGTGGTACAAGTAATCGTCCCGCAAATAATACGAAACATATTCTCTGTAGCTTTTGCGCACGGTCTATCAAACGGAGCTGGACTTTCATTAAGCAGACATTTACGGTCCGGATTTTCTTCTTTAGGATCGAAGCAACAAGACTGCGGCAAATATTTTTCGAATTTTCTCGAAACTCTGCGCCATTCTTCTGGGCCGAAATCGATGCCGCAACATTTCATCATCCATTGCAATTCATCAACCGCTAACTTCCTTAGATCGTTGAGCGGAAAATGGGTATAATCTTCCATCACTTCTCTTATTTGATCATCAAGTTCATGCGAAAACTTATAATAAAAACCAAACATAATTAAAATATCGATTTATTATTTAAATGAATTTGAATTTGAATTTTAACTTCAAAAGAAATACTTACTTTCAGCGTGTAAGCCAAAAACAGAATTGCCGTTCCTACTTGTAACAGCATCAAGAAACCGACGATTATTCCATACTTTAATTTGTTTTACATTTTAAAGAAAAGCGACTAGTTAAGCAAATGATTTAGAGTATAAACAAGTACATACATAATAAATCAAGAATTTGCTTTCTCTCCACAACCCCACGTAACCCATTATTGATACTAGAAATAAGATTAATCCAGAAATCGTCACAACAATAGCGCCCACTAAGGGTGTAGTTAGAATCTCTCCGAATTTTATTGTTAAGAACAAAAGAAGTAGTCCTGCACCGAATAGGCCAAGGCCAACAAACTGTTTAAAAGTTTAAAATTTCATAAAGGAATGAATTTAAAAGACTTTTAATACTAGATAAAAGAAAATAGAAAGTTAAAGAGATAAGAGACAATAGATGATTCAGTTAAATTTACAAGATTAGGTGGTCAATATAATCTTACGAAACTTATTAAACGATTTTTTTAGCACCTAAGAGCCCGCGCAATATATAAGAGATTAAAATGCTGCTTCTACGATTGATTTAGTTTGTCGATATTAAATTGTGTCTTAATTGTTTTTTATTGATCATGCAAAATGAGTATCATAAGATTATGAGTAAACTTTTTAAGATAAATTGAAATTTTATATTCAAAGCATCTAATTCAAGCACTATTATAACTAACTCACAAAATTTCTTAATAAATCAACAACGTATTTACTTCTATGGAATAAACAAAATTAGAAAGTTAAACATCCTCCAAAAATTCTTAATCATTTTTTATTTACGGTAAGAAAGTGATTCTACAAAACTCCGATGCAATAAATGGTCTTTTTTTTATACAAAACAACCAGCTGAAATGTATTTTCAAACATACTTATATATGATTTACTTTATTCAAAGCAACGTTTCTTTATTTTGTGCGCAAAGATTCTCGCAAAGAAACTTCATTCTGCGCCGGGTAATACATATATGCAGTTGCTCACATTGACATTGATAAAAAAGTTTTTTATAAGCAGTATAATTGTTATTACAGATTTTTGATTATAATAATTGATTCTTTGATCTGAAATATTATCTGTTGTATGTTGTTAGAGTTGGACAATACAAAGATTTTAATAAGCCATTGTATAATACTTGTATTATTCTGTATTTGTATGTATTTTTTATTTTAAGGTCAAAAATTGCACGTTTTTGATCTAATCGATTTCAGCTCTTGATTCTCCACTATATGAAAAGTATTATTCATATCAAATTCGTTATTTTGATTCATATTTAATTGCACTAGACGCAATAATCATGCCTTTTGTAACGCCACTACTGTTTCACCTCAACGTCATGTCATGTGATGAACGATTTCTTTTACCTTCTACTGAAAGTTTTCGATTAAATTGGTAAGAAAATAAATTTTGAACATGCGATTGCATAAACTTATTTCGAACTTTTAAGTTTAGTGAATTCTTAAGTGATTTGAAAATTTTCTCTCTACAGAAATAATAGAACAAATGAGAGATTTAAAGCGCACGTTATCATATTCGGTCGAGTTAAGATAGATTTTCCTACGTGAAATGTTGACCTTATCACTTAAATTGTTAAAATATCACTAATATTAACTCTGGTTTAAAATTTGTGAAAATCGACATTGTCTTAAATTTGTTTTATTTAAAAATTTTAAAATAAATTTTGACAAAATTCATTTATGGTGTAATAGCCCAAATTGTATCATACACATAATTTATAATAGAGTATAATACAACGATGTATAATACAAAAAATTGTATCTTGCCGACTTTGTCATTTATTTCTATGGTTAATTGTGTAAAAATAATTTCAAATTCTTTTGTTCATTGAATAAGCCTTTTAAAGCGATGAAGCTAATTTATTATTGAAAATAAAACTTTTTTGATTTAGAAAGTTAAGATAAATGAGTTCAAATAAAGCTTAAAAAGCTTTGTGAGTTTCATATATTTTGAGTTCGATTCCTTATTTTTCAAGTCATTGTTTATTTGAATAGAATGGAGCAATTCTTCGCATTTAAATGAAATGAAAAAGTGTTGTATCGTGTGACAAGTAATTTACCTATTTTACAGAATCGATCAACCATTTTCGCTCAACATACTTATTTTGCAATCGATAAAAACAATTATTTTCTCACCTTTTGTGAAATACAATATTTTTGAGATTCACTTCCAAAAATTATATCAAAACGAATAGAAACGCTTTTTTATATGCGAAATCTTGATTAACCAATTAAATTTAATTAATTGAAATTAACCACTCTTAATTTTTTTGGATACATAATGAAAGCGGTCATAAATGAAGAAAATTACTGCGATTATATTTCACACAAAAAGAGTCCATTTTCTATAGAATTATCGATTGGAAATAATGAACCAAAAAAAAATTAAAACTTCTCCGAGCAACGAATTTCTTTTACATTTCGAGCAAAATAGAAAAGAAAAAAGATTCAAACTCTTAAAGATTGTTGCACTTGTAAAACTTTAAACAAAAAAACAAATGTTAATCTGTTTCGAAACAAACCTAGTGAAAAAAGGCTTTAAGATAAAAAAAATGAAATTAACTGTACAAAGGCTTTTATTTAGTTTCTCGAACTTTGTCGTTTCAATTTAAAAATTTTTTTGAATAAAAATATTTTATTGAATAGCCTGTAATTATTAATGAACTTTTTTGTTTTGTGAATTCATCTTTTAAAATGATTGATAAATAAAATATGGTAAAATTCTAAAAAATCTAAATTCTTTTCTAACAAACCATATTCAGTTAAATTTATTAATTTAAATTTTTATATTTTTATTTTTTTAATCATATTACTTGCTTCTGTTTATTAAAAAAAAGAAGAAAATTTTCAAGCGAAAGTGAAATAAATGAGGCAAACAAGAGAATTGAATCCGCCACTTACCAAGAATAGAAAATTGCAGTAAAACAAAATTTTTTTGTTGACCCTACTAGTAAACATTTTTAATTCGATCAATATAATCTTTTGTATTATTAGTTCACAATGAGCACCTTTTATTGAACACAATAGAACTGAACGTATCAAAAGCAACTTCTCGCGATAGCTTTAAAAAAATCTATTCAAGACATTGCGATTGTCAACACTTGTTCTAGTCGCATCGATCACAGCAGCTTTTACGTTTTACATAACGGCTTTTATTGATTATTTTTCTGCGTTGTTTAAAAGAACAACATTGTTGAAGATATTTTCGTGCGTGTGTGAATAATGCGAATATAAAAAGTAATTAAATAGAGAAGCACCAAAGTTCACTTTAAAATTCGACATTATTTTAAGATTAAATTGTTTGAAAAATCAGAGTGTCTAAGAGTTACGAAAAAAACCATCGTAATTGCAGTGTGAAATATTAATAAACACAGATTTTAAGTAACATTTGAATCTTAAATGTTTAAAACCACAAAGAATCATGTTGATTTAAACTTATTTTTACAAAATTGATAATTTTTTTCTCTTCAAATGGACAGCTTATTTGATGGTCTGAAACAACATATTTTTCACTGTGTTTAAATTTTATCAATCATTTATATATTTTGTAAAAATTTTGCGGATTTTGTAATGTTAAGCCTAATACTGTACTAATTATACAGTAAACGCAGGAGAAAAAGCCCAGGTTTGCCATGTTTATTGATACGCATGCTCAGATGAGAAGGTTGTCTATGAATTTCGCGGTTAATAAGTTAACGCGCGCAAAATGGAGTGGTTGAAGGAACACGATTATTGTATTCAAGAAAAAACCCAAGAAGGAGCGGCGATACCACAATTTGAGGATTACGGGTTTGAACATGTCGTCGATTTCTTCTCCGAAAAAAACGAACACACAAACATCGACGAAAACATTCCAGCTACAAGAAGGCATTTCCAACAATTGAAAACGGACCAAAAGGCAAAAATCATCATGCCCCGCGGATGGAGTGTTTCTCAAGTTGCCCACGAAGTTGGATGTGCGCTGAGAACTGTACGTCGTTAGCAAAACGAAAGTATGATTCAACGAAAGCAAGGATCCGGACGCAAGCCTTTGATCACAATCCAGCAAGAAGCCTAAATCCATGCTTTGGTTGAATCGGAGCCAGAAGCAACAGTCCCCCAAGATTGTGTATAAGCTCGGGTTAAATTACTCGCCAACAAAACTCCGCAATGCACTCAAAAGCCTTGGTTTCAATTATCGTGTGGCATTGCAGAAGCAGGACCTTTCTCAAGAGAAGAAAGATGCACGACTTCGCTGGTGTGAACGACACCGAAACTGGACCGTCTCTGACTAGCAGAGAATGGTTTTCTCTGATCAGAAGACCTTTTTAAACATAAAAAACGGTCGCATTCGTGTTTGGAGGCAACCAAACGACCTCAATAATTCAACTCTGGCCTCTAAAACCTTTATAGGGCCAAAGTTTCAATCAACATTCATGGGTGGGTTTCGGGTATGGGTAAAGGGGGAATAAATGTTGTAAAGGGTAGGTTAAATGGGCAGGGGTATATTTTAATATTGGGTAAAATTTTACAAATATTATAATGATTTTAATTTTCAACAGGACAATTGTCCTGTACATAAAGCCAATATTGTTAAAGAATATTTTGATTCAATGAGAGTTGAGGTCACAGATTGGCCGGCGTAATCGCCAGTCCTCAATCTCATTGAAAATTTGTCGGGGTTGATGGCACGTGTTGTGTTTTATTTTGTTAGAACACTTGGCAGGCCAACAAATGCCGAAGACTTTTTAAAAGTCATTAACGCGGCATTCGATATATGCTGTAAAGAGGGGTATATATCGTCCTTATACGCCTCTATACCGCGTCTTATCAATACTGTAATCGCTAATAAAGGCGATGTAACGAAGTATTAATACGTGATTGTTAAAATTCAACATTTGTTATTTTTATAATTACCCTAAATAAACATGGCAGACCTGGGCTTTTTTCCTGCGTTTTCTGTACAATATGCAACATTCATGAAGACATTAAATCCCTATTTCTACGCGAGAATAGTGTTTTGAATACTTACTACGTACGCGATTGCATAAGATGTAGTTAGTCTCTGGTTTCAAAGTTTGATATTTTTTCAAATTAAACGTGTTTAATGCTTTGTGGATTCATTTAAAAAATTTAGAATTATAATTTGCATATTTTTTATTAACTTTAAATAACCGACAAGAGACAATTTTGAGGTGAACAATTGATTGAATTTGTAGCAGCGGATCTAGTAAAAGGGAGTTTTAGATATATTAAGATAAAAATCCGATAATCTTCTCAATCTTTTTAGAAAATTAGAAAATTATACGTTCTTGTTTAATTTTAATACAATGTTCAACTTGCCATTCGAAATTAACTTGATTTTGCTGTAAATATTATAGCGCGAGCATTGCACGGGTTACTTATGTAAATAGTATTGTTAATCTTCTGACAATCAGTCTTAACTCAGACGCCATACTGTAAAGACGCCGTTTCAATTATTAATAAAGATCTTTTGTTCTATTCTAAACCCAGAGTGCCAACTATTAATTAAATACCATTATATATTAAGTTACCTCAGCGTTGCATCTGGAGGTTCCACCGAGATATTCCCGCGAATAAACGGTTGTGAAGCGGGTACCGCACACAGCAAATTAGCCCAGAGAAAAGAATAAGAAAATAAAGAAAGAGTATATGTGAAAAGTAAAATATCCGGTTAACTTTGTAATGGTAATTATAATTTATTTAATTGAATAAGACACAAGTCGCTAAACTGCGAAAGATAATACGAAGTAGCCTACTGTCGGGTTCACCGTCGGAGCGGCGAAATCTGCCGGTCATCGACTCCTTTGGATCGCCGGTTGGAATTGGCGTCTCCGCTGGCGCTGCTGACTTCTCGGTGCCTGATGGCGCCGGTAACTTCTCAGCCGCCGCCAAGTCACCTGACTATTTTTTGCTTTCTCGCTTGGGCGAAGAGGAGCCGGCGTCGCCGTGGGTTGCACCCGCAGGGCGCTTGCCCTGCTCGTTGATCACGACGACCGGCTCGGCTAGTGGATTTTGGCTAAAAAAGAAAAAATATTGAAATTCAGTGTTAATTAAAATTCGTGAATAACAGTGTCATCGCAAGTGAAACTTTTTAAATTATCTTATGTGATCAAAATTAGTTAACTCACCCAATTTGAACAATCTTTTTAAGTGCGCGCGTAAGCGCGGATTCATGAGCTTTGATCCTGAAAATAAAAAATTCATTAATTAAAAGTGAACAAAAGTGAAAGTTAGCCGAATATAGGTTAGTTTACTCGAATTATTACAATTAACCAAATGGTTAACTAAGATTAACCGAAGTACTCTCTTATTATTTTTAATCCTAAGTCTATGAAAAATGAAAGTGTGAATTAATAATAATTTACGAAAGATAATACTTACAATTTCTCAAAGTGCTCAACTTGTGAGCTAAGCTCGTCCTTTTCACGAGAAAGTCTAGAAACAAATTATTATTATTAATTAGAAAAAGAGGTAAAAAACAAAGCTTTTAAACTTATTTTATTTACAATGCTAAAAGTTAAACAATGAAAAAGATATTTAAAGAGCGATTCAAAACTTACTTTTCGGTGGATTTCGCCGATTTCTTCTTTTTGGTCGAAAGCGCCTCAACATCTTTCCGCGCGGAGGAGAGCTGTTTTGCAGCTCATCTTTCGATGAGGCTGTAGCCTTCGCGCGGATTGCTACCGCCGCCACAGCCTCTTTCAATCTGGCGATTTTCGCCCATGCCCAACGCCCTGCCAAGGAGGCGTTTCCAATATTGGCGGCCTCGCGGGCCTCGGCCGCGATTTTCTCAGCCGAACGCGACGCCTCATTCGCGTCTTCTAACTCGCTAAATAATAAAAAAGAATTTAAATTGAACATACTTACTGAGGTATTTTAAGCAGTTATCTGAAACACGAAATATCAAAAACTCACCGTTTCATATCTTCTATGCTAGAATGAAAAATTAACAATTAAAATTGAAATAAGAAAATATATATCTTACATTTACTCTTTATAAAGATTCCCGCTCATTTCGCTGCTAAATAAAAGAAAAAATGTGTAGTAAAGACGGTTAACTGAAGATAACTGAACTGTTAACTCAAAAGTAAACATATACTTACGAAGTTGAGGTAGCAAAGAGGCTGTAACACAAGAAAGAAAAATTAGATTTAAAAGAAAAGACTGTCAAACTTACACTTGATTTAAAGCCGAGAATGAAAGCTCGGGTAAACTATTGAAAAAGTAAATAATTTTAAAAAATTAAAAAACAATATGTAAAATACATTTTATTGTCAGTTAACTGCTGTACAGTTAACCGAACGGTTTACCGTTAAGGTGACCAAAAGAACAATACATACCTGTCTTGACTTGATGGCTCTAAAATCAAAAGAATCAAAATTAATTAATTGAAAAAACGAGAGAAATACAAAAACTTACCATTTCGAATGCTGTCATTTTGTTGTCTAAAAGAACTGAAAAAATGCAAAGCATTAGTTTTTAATTAAAAAATTCACTCATCGCCTGCCGCTCACTTATTATTTGCATTAATTAACAACAACAAAAGTAATCTCATCTAAATAAAATAAATTGAAATATACCCTTTCTCTTTTGAACGCGCGTTCACTTTCGAAACGTTTAATGACGAGGGACCGTCATTCGATGGCGGCGAGAAAATGTAGCGCGAGCTTTGCACGGGTTACTTATGTAAAGAATATAATCGTCTGACAATCAGTCTTAACTCAGACGCCGTACTGTAAAGACGCCGTTTCACTTATTAATAAACTTCTATTGTTCTATTCTAAACGCAGAGTGCTAACTATTAATTATACCATTATCCATTCAAAGTAACCTCAGCGTTACAATATAATATTTGATTATTGATACGACACTTTAACCTAAATTTTAAAGAAATACAAAAGAATAAAGTTATTTCCTAAAGTGTCTTTTGTCGCTATTATGGTAATTTTAATCTAAAACCATAAAAATAAGCCGGAAAAACTTCAGCAACAAAGAGCAAGAAGTGTCTCTTTTTGTAAACTTTCAAAAATGACAAAGTTTACAAAAATTTTGAAATGTCATTACATTTTCTATTTTAAAAAATGTTCATAATATCGCAAATGCATTATTTATAAAGCACAAGAATAAAGAGTTGCAAACAAATAAATAAAACCAATTACAAACAAGTAAATAGAATTTTCTTCGTTTGACTTTAATAAAAACAATTTTGTTTCATTTTCCTAAAGATTTCACTAAATTCTTAATTAAATCTTAAAACTAAAAATTTAGTTAATTTACTTACATTTAAGACAATTGTTCCCTTTAAAACCCATTGCAAGTTTGAGATTATTATATTTAAAAAAGGATATTCTAAAAGTTTCGAAAATTGAATCACTTTCACAAATATAAATAAGCGCACAATGTTTCTCGCACCAGAATATATATAAAAAGTTAGTTTGGCACTAAAGTGTTATAACCAAATCATTTACTTTTTAGAGTCGAAGCATAAATATTCAAATACAGGCCGTTCAAAAAGTGATACATTTTTCGATTATTAATTTACGAAATTACGAAATTTGTATTTAACATTTGAAAGAAGCCAGTTACAATTTTGTCTATAGGAACTAAAGTAAAACATCTTCTCCCACTTAAATTGCAAAATTTTACTTTAGCTGAAAAACGAAGATTCTTTCATTAGAAAAAAGTTGAAAATTTGTCTTATTTTAAAATTCAACCTTAATGAAAATTTTGTTAATCATCAATCACCTTATCAATCATTGATCACTTTAAATTTTGAGTAGCCGTGAAAAATTTCAAATCATTAATAAATTAATTTTAACCTCATTTCATTCAAAATGTGATTGTTACGAGAAAATTGTCAAAATTTTTGTCATTAAAAAAGAATAAGAAAAATGGTCATCACAAAACATTTGTGTGATGATTTTTAATAGCAATGGTTTATTTTCGATAATCAAAGTGAATACACGGTTGACAAGACGGGAGATCAATGCAAATGTAATCGTGGACCAAAGAAGCAGGTTTACAACAGAACCGAAAAGTGTG
>NCKU01005028.1:0-10907 GCA_003675995.1 Dinothrombium tinctorium
GCTCAAGAAATATGAATCTTACAAATAATTTTAAAAAGCAATTTCCTACTTAATGATCAGCCTCTATATGGAATACATGAATTACAAAGATGTTTTATCTCTCTTTCTTTATCTGAAGCGAAAATTTTTTCACTGACCTCATTCTATGAGCTAATATTTATTAAATAATAAAAATTTAAGCTGATGCTTTTTTATCAAATTCTTCAAATTTTAACTGAATTTTTTGTGAAATTGTTGCGTTAATAAAAATATAAGAAGAGAGTTGCAAAAACGGAAAATGGAAATGCGAACAAAAGAAGAAAGTAAAGGTCACTTTTCCTTCTTTTTCACTATATCATTGTGCGGCTGGAGTTAGAAATGAAACAAAGCGAAAACGCAATTACCCGCCATCAAATGCAATAAAGCTTTAAATTATTCGTCTACAATCGATCGAAAAAGAAAAAATTAAAAGACATTCTTTCTTTAGCCTTTCGCTTGTTCTCAATTTTTGTACGCGCAAATAAATAGAACAACATGAACGCAAACTATTCTTTCAATTTACTCGTGTGAAATGCGAGAAAACTTTCACTTACACAAAAAATTTATGCGTTTGATCACTAAAATGATTAAATGAAATTAAATTGTTTTTTTCTACATTCGTATCGAATGCTTAAACTCTTACTCTTTGTTGCTGCGCATATAAACTCAAATATCTGATTGATTTTCAGCGAATCCGTTTTTAAGATTTTACATTTGAAAAAAATTGACAAAATTCGGTTTTCAGAATTATAATGCGCAATGTATATGATAAAATATTTTTGGTTTTGTACGAAATAGTGCCTCTGCCACTCGAAATAAATTCGATATTCAACAAAAGCAATAGTTTTCGAGTGAACTTCAGCGGAAAATTCTTGATTAAAAGATATAAAGAAAAGCTAGAGCCAAAACTAAAAAACTTAAAAAAAAAAACTGAAAATTTTTCATTTTCACTTCAAGTTTGATTGAATCGTGTATTTTATAATGTTTTTCACGCTTTAGGTTTTTTTTTCGTTTTCAATACGCTTCGTTTCGAACACACACACGCACACTGTACACAATTTACATGCATTAAACGAAAAATTCAAAAAAGTATAGAAGCAAAGTTTCAATTGCTTTATGGCGAAAAGCTGTCGACATAACCCAATTTAGACGAGAAAGTATGGAAGCGTTGTTTTATTTCTGCAAAGCTTTTTCAAACACACTCTGTTTCGCTATTTTTTAACTCGCATCTCGCTTCGCCTGAAATCATTGCATAATGCTTTTCCAACGCTGTTAGCATCACTCTTTACCACTGTATCTATGTGTAGTTTGTTGCGATAGCAGTGCGAAGAAAAAGAGGAAGCGAAATAATATTTGCTCAGTTAGAGAAAACTCCTAAAGAGAAACTAAATTAATAGGAAATTGAACGAAACTTGATTCGCCTGAATAAAATTAGATGAGATGAGATGAGCGAACTTGTTCAATTTATTACGCTTGTTGTTCACTTCTACTAATCATAATTCACAATCGATTTTGCCAGTAATCATAGACATGAAATCTTTATTCATTTTGATCTGTTTGTATTATAATTGCAGAAGCTGCCTCTGCTGCGAAAAATTTTCACTTGATTCTTTTCTGCGCTGTTTTACATTCATTTGATCTCTGAAAATGTTTGTGATGTAAAACAAAATACGCAAAAGTTATTTTTATTTTTTCTTTCGCATTAAACGAATAAAGTAAGCACTTGTGTATCTTCGAAAATTTAAAATTCAAATTACACATGTTTGTTTGATATGCAAAAGCAAAAATATTCACTCGAATTTTAATCATGTTTTATTATATTTTAAAATTGTTATTCTAAATCGCGTCAAACATACAAATGCAAACGAAGCAGCAGATAGAATGCAAATATTTGGCCAATGAAAAATGTAGATAATCATTTTTCACAAATATAATCATCAATAACTAATTCGGTGTGTACTTATGATCGATACTTGTTACATTTCCTTTTCAGCGTCGCTGTTAAGGCTGTATCGCAGTAAAATTGATGGAAGTATAAGTGGCGAATACAGATGAAATAGAAATGGAGGGGCGTTTCTGCTGATTTTTTGAACAGGTTGCTTTATTGCTTTTTGCTTCAAATCTGAGATGCAATTGATGTGAACGAGAAAGCAAGAGAGAGAGAAAGAGAAGCGTAATACTACATATTACAATCGAATTCATTGTATACAATACAATCATTTTTGCTTGCAAACGGCCACCACACAATCGATGGTTTCTCTTTTGTGAACGTGTTGTGAAAAAGAAGCAAAAAGTCAATTTTTTAGAAGCCACAATTTGTAAGCTTTTTTTTGCGATCATATATCAATTCGAGCTCTGCTTGTGCTTCTTCTCTCGCCGAACGAACACAGCAAGAGTGAGGATAATAAGTAGCCGAAAATAGTTGATTCGTAAACGCTTTTTTAATTGCCGAAAAATCAATGGAAATTACTAATTGAGAGTTTATTATAGACGCAACTATTGCCGAAATATTCCGAAACATTTTCTCTCTTAGTTTTAGTTGTTTTTTTTACTTCAAGTGTAATATACTCGATGAAAAGTTTCATTATTTTTCAGAAGTTGTTAAAGCTGCACAATAAAATGTGAGAAAACTGGTCATGTGACAAACGCGACAAATAAAATTGCCGCAAAAAATGTTTCACGTTTTCGCTGTGAACGAGAAAAAAAATTTTTGCCGCTTTGTGCTCCCAAAAATACGTGATCAAAATTGAAAGTGACGAGCGACAACCTATTCGGTAGTGTGTGTTCAGAAGCCATGTAATCATAACAAGTTTATATCATTTGTCGCAAAATTTAGGTGCGCAATACTCAGTTTGGTGTTTATAGAGTTTTCCAGAATTGAGAAAATAGCTGCGTCAAACAGCGTACAGAGCACTGCAGGCAAACTTTTGATTTCTAGCGCTGTGTTTGTATACGCTTTTTGCTGAAACTATATTTTGATTGCATGCATTGTTTATCGTTACTCATTATTCAATATAAATGTATTCCATTCATTTACTTTTGTTATTATCCAAACGTTAAACTTTCGACAAAGTTTGCGATCGAAGTGCGTACTAATGATATTCTTTTGTCCTACATGCGGTCGCTTGTTGCATCAGGCATTCATGCACCATAAAACCATCGACGTCCGCAAATGATTATTTACAACGACAGCTACTTTGAATCGATGTAACGGTGATGAAGAGACAGAACATACGAACATTGTCACTAATAGTGTGCACTTTTACCTATCTTCTCGTCGGTGCGGCGATATTCGACGCACTCGAATCCGAACACGAAGTGAATCAAAAGCTTGCTTTGGAAAAAATCGAATCAATGCTTCAAAAGAAATACAATATAAGTGAAGAAGACTTTAAAATACTCACTACCGTTGTTATCAAAAGTGTTCCGCATAAAGCTGGTGTGCAATGGAAATTCGAAGGTGCTTTCTACTTCGCGACCACTGTTCTGACCACAATCGGTGAGTATCAGTCATTTTTGTGACTCAACCATCTACCTTTTGTTTAAGCTTTGAAAACAAAATCGAGATACTTTTTCAACATTCAGCAGGCACTTCTAAATTGTTTTTAATCAACTTCTCATATTTTTTCTGCGAGTTAAAGATGTTTGGTTGATCAATATTCCAAATTTTTAGAGAAAATGTTAATTTGAAATCGGAGACAGGTTATGCTCAGTTTAAATAATTTTAAGTGAATATCAGAAAAAATATTTTTATAGATTATCTAATAAAAATTCAAGTAATAATGTCAGATTTAGCGAAAAGCTTCCGACAAAATGTTGCCTCATTAAATTAAAATTAGTCTGTTTAATCTTCATGTTTCAACAAAACATTACATTGGGAGCTGTTAAGCAAAAAAGTTTGTACTACTGTTTCAAAATTTAAATAAGTATTACCTATTACTAATATTAGTAATGTTTATAGTTTGTTCCCTTGTTCATTGAACATGCATTTTTTGAATCAAAAATTTTTTATCACAATTTTTGTGAGACGCTTTTTTTTTGTTTGTGAGGTATTGCAGCGAAGATCACTTTCGATTGTCGAAACATTTTATTTTGAAAATAGTACAATGCGAACTTGTACAAGGTGTTAAGAACTCGCGCTTACGACTGTGTTCATTTCAAAATGAATCCTATTTCAATTGAATGAATTTTATTTTAATTATAGGAAAAGCATAAGAGTTTGAATGAAAAATAAACTTAAAATTTGGCTATTGTTTCACATTTAAAGTCGACATTCAATATTAAAAGTAAAAAATAGTTTAGCTATGTTTAATTAAAAACAATTAATAAAACTGGAAATTTTTTGTTTTTGCTAAGACGTTTTGTTTTTTGAAAAATTATCTCTAGATAATCCAAAAAATTGTTTTCATTGGTGCACAATTACATTAATGCAATGCGAGAAGCTTTTCAAAATGACAGTACTGAACGGTAATTGACTTAAAAACTGAAATGACAATAGTTTCAGAAAAAAAAACTGCAAAAAGATCGATTGTTTCAAGATAGCGAAAACAAATTCAGCTAATTTTTATAACAAAAAGTTCGAATGAAATGATAGAAGATAAGTTTTTATGTGGAAAAATATCTAACAAGTCAAGTAATCAAGAAAAAAATTAACAAAAAGTTAAATTGATCGAGAAAGGGTTTATCAACGAAATGCTTATAGTTAGTTACACCCTTTCCTGATAAATCTGTTCAATTATTCATTATTTTTTAAGCTCGGTAAAATTGTTTTTAAAAACTTATGTCAATCAATTTCACATTAGATAAGAGTTGTACTAGTAAAAGTACAAAAGCTTTATTGGTGTTGGTTTTCACTTAAACGTTTTACATGTTAAGCATTTACATTGTTTCAAATAACTGGGAACAAAAACTGATTGAAAAGTATTTTAGGTTATGGTCATTCGACACCAGCAACATGGAGCGGTAAAACGTTTTGTATGTTCTACGCGTTGGCAGGAATTCCATTGGGTTTGGTCATGTTTCAAAGTATCGGAGAGCGATTGAATACATTTGTCGCCTATTCCCTGCGATATTGCAAAAAGTGCTTAAAAATGAAAACTGTTGAGGTAAATTTGATTTACTTTTTTTTTGCTTAAAAAGCAACAAGAGAAAATCTTTTTTAAAAAACTTAATTCTATAAAGCGATAATTTGTTGCTTTTTATTTGAAAAATTAATCCAAATTGAAAACAGTTTTTTTTGTTGGCGCAATATATTCTAGGAAAGGCAATGATACAATCAATAATTAAATTTAAGAATTTTAATAAATTTTGATTTAAAAAACATTGACGTTAAAAGTTAAGAAAATTAAAAAATTTTGATAGTTATAAAATATTGGTAAAAGAATGAGTTTTTATCATTTAATAGAAACTTTAGCCTTTTTTGGAGATTCTGTCCTCCATTACCAAATGATTCAAATTAAAAGAAATTAATAAAGAAAAAATTGAAAAACTGTTCTTCTTATCGTTTTAGGGTTCAAGATTAAGTGTTCCTTTTGTTATGATTTATTTCATTTTAAATCCAAAGTCGTAAAAAAGTCCAAAATCCAATCTTTTCTGTATTTTCTGTAAAAATTGTTTAATTCTCTTATACTTACATTGACAATGATAGTGCTCCTTAAACGAGTCCACGTTTGACAAGTTTAAAAAAATTTTCCCAAGACTTAGAGTAATATTTCAATATGCTTGTACAATTTCGTTAGAAAATACTATTGCAAATGTCAAAGAAAATTGAGAAAATTTTTATTTTTAACCTGAAGATTATATGCATTTTTTGTAGACTCAATTACAAAATGTTTTGCGGTTATTTTCATTAAATTTAGCGGATTTTTGCGGATAAGATAGTAAAACATTTTGTCTTTGATTGTATTTTGCCATAAAATGCTTGTGGAGTTGAGTTAAAAAATGAAAGTGGAAATGAGAGTGGGAAACGAGTGTTTATTGAAAAGGTTTGATAAAGAAAATTCACACACATGATAAAAACAGATTCCATCATAAGCAGCATAATTTTGCTAGTGCTTAAAAGCAGGTAGTGAGTTAATATAAGCGCTTCTCAAGCCATTGAACAAACAAAAAATCATTAACATTTCGTAGTTAAAAAAGTATTATACCGCATTGTACATAGTAAAAAAATAGCATACAGGGTGTATTTGATAAAACATTAAAACTTTGATTGTGAACAATTTATAGAGGCTTATGAAATTGAATGAACTTTTATCTGTGTAATTAATTTACATATGTTTATAGGCAAGATGTTGAAAATGAGCCGCCAGCATGAAGACTAACATTACCCGATGAACATGTTTTCTAATGTTTCGTTTGATATTTTAAAGTTTCTGTTGAAATAGCTTCCTTAAGCTCTTGAATAGTCTAAGGGTTATCTGAAAAACTTTATTCTTTAAAAACCTTAAAGAAAAAAGTCCGGAGGCATTAAATCCGGTGAGCGGAGACCCATTCGACGTTATGATCCATTGCGATTACATTTGTGCCGAATTTTTCAACGAGATACTACGTGATTTGATATTCAAACTTTTAAAGTTTTATAAAATAAACCCTATACTATATCAATGTGCGTTATAAAAGTTCACTGCATTCATTTTTCAATCGCAAAAAGATTTTTTAAAAACAAAATGAATTTTGATCTTTGTCTCGTCTGAAAAAAGCGGATCTCGAAATTAGCATTTTTACTTCTAGCTCGAATCGTAAAAAGTTGTTTTTTTATGTGATGTTAATTTAAATGTACCACAAGAAAAAGTATGCGCCATCGGAAAATCAGTAAAAATAATTTTTTTAAATTATCTTGGTTTTTAACTTTTTCTTCATTCTCATTCTCATTAAACTTTTCGATTTAAATTTGTCCATATCAAATACAAATCAAGAATTTCTGATGATGAATGCTGTTTGTTTGCAATTCTTTTGCTAAATCTTCAAAGCTCAAATTAAAAGTTAAGCTTCGCATTTATTTAGCTTTCATTCAAAATATTTCAATTTTATGCTTTTTTTTTTGCAGCCTTAGCTTTATTAAAATATGATCGATCACTTTCCGAATCCTTCCAAAATACTGCGGTCTTTTTGATGATTGAAATCGAAAAAATTGCAGAATGCCTTCCGAATTCGCATTTCTTCAAAAAGAAAAAAAACTAAATTTAGGTCAAAATTTGAATTTTTGCTTAAAGCTTCATTTTTTCACTTTTCAGTTTGTGTAGAAAATTTTTTCATTTACACATATTCCTTTCTTTTATGTAATACCTCACTAAGTGCAACCATGTTCAAAATTACGTAGCAATTTTCAATGTGATGAAAGGTGCGGCGTTCAAATGCTTTGATTATCGATTTTGCGTAAAGATGAATGTATCAATGTTCTTTACTTTGCAAAAACATTTGTGGTTTGAAGCATCGTTTTCGTTCGCACTTGATGAAAATTTTACTTTTTTCATTAAAAGTAAGAATAGAGGAGATACATAGTGTCCGCTATAAGAGAATTTTCCTTTGAAACTTAAAAACTTTTGCCCTGACCTTACAGGTTTATGTAACCAGCTAAAATGTTTATTAAGTAATATAAAAAAATATTTGACAAATTTTCAAATCGAGCATAAACTAATAAATGTCTAATAATATGTCTAATATCTAATTTTCAAAATTTTGAAGTTTTCATAGATTTTTTAATTTTTTTTTTTAAATAAAAACAATTTCAAATATGTACATTTATGTTTAAGCAGTTAAAGCAAATGCAAATTAAATTTTATTTGATTATCCCCAGAAGGTGACAAAAATTCGAATATTTGACAAAATTTTATAATTCTTTTGAAATTACGAACATACAATTCAGAAAAATCAAACTCTAGACTCTATCTAATTCAATTATAAATAAATGATAAAAAAATTTTTTGAGGAGAAGGGGTTTTGAAAGTAGATACTTTATTATTAAAAATTTGATGAATTTATGAATTTTTAAATTTTTTTGTACTCTAAATTACAATAATCACAATTCTTTCATTTTCATTTTAAATTTATTTTTAAAGTTAAATACATAAAAAATTTTTAATGGATCAATACTTAATTCGAATTTTAAAGAATTAAAGTATAATATTTTGAACTTTTAAATTTTTAAAAATTATAGTTTGATACGGTCATCGTAACTCTCTTCGCTGTGTAAAATTAATTTTTTATGGTTTTAGCATGTTTTTTAGCAAGAATTAGACATTAGAATGCTTATAGTTTAGAAGTACTTTATTTTAAATATTGTTTTGAGATTTATTCTCTTAATAATTTACAAAACTAATTGGGATAAATTTTCAATTGATCTAAGACAACAATTTTAAACTTATGAAGATTCGATGAAAATTTATTGAGTTATTTATTTTCAAAATAGAATTCTTTCATAGAACACACTGTATATTTGCTTAAGTCTATTTTAGGTTCACTAATTCAGTGTCTATTGTACATCAAAAAGTTCTGTCAGCATCTGTAAGATGGAGAGTAGCTTTTTAAACATCAAATAATTTTTTATTCAATAGCTTCACTTTTCATGATTTTTTTTATGCACAATACCGCGATACATTAAATCAGGCGAAACTTTTATTTATTGTTCAATCCACATTTGTTTACATTTTCGATATCTTATTAATGTTACACAGCTCATTGCTTAAAGCTCTTTTCAAAATAGTTTTTGAGTCGTGCATTCTGTTCTTGCAATACGATCAAAATTCCTTTTTTATAATAAGCGAAAGCTATGAAAAGTTTGATATGCGATCGCTTTGAGACACAAATTGACGCTGTTTTTTTATACGTGAATATAAATTAATATCTAGTGTCGCATAGAAAAGAGAACTTGAAAATATAGCAACAAATCTTTAACTTTATTATTTTTAACCGAGATTAATAAAACGAAATCAATATAAAACAAGAAAAAGCGATAAATGAAGTTAAATCTAAATAATAATTTCATCTTCAACAGCTGAAACTTTTCCAAAAAAGTTGTCAAACTCTTTGCTTACTTTGTGAAAGCTTTGTGAACATCTGCGCGCATTTTGAAAAACAGACAAAACTTAGTCGAAAGGCTGTAAAATCAGAAGCACGAGTGGCGTGCTTTGATGATAAAATGAATGATTTTCTGTTATCTTAGATTGATATTATCACATTTTCATTGTATTAGCAGTGCAAACTAAAAATTGTGTCTCCAATATTTCCAAAAATGTTGCTAGAATTCATCGAAACAGTTGATTGAAAAATGTCATTATATCAAAGATTTTATTGTTCAAAGTTATTGCAAAAAGTAAGTTTTTGAAGCAATAAAATAGAAAACATCTTTCTCTTCCTTACATGAAGATACTGCAACAAAAGTGTCCCATTTGAGATCACTTGAAATTTTTGACATTTGAAAAAATAAGAATTTAATGAATCGTATATCATCAAATATTTTTAAAATTGTGATAAATCAATTCGCACTAAGAAATAATAATTTTAATATTTCAAGAATGTGCATTAATTTTCATCGTTAATGTAAAATCGTAGACTAAAAAGTTCACTTTGTCATTCAAATTTGAATTGTTTTTTCTTTGAAAAAATCAATTGAGTATCAATGCGACACTCTTAATGTTATTTTCGTCGCCTTAAGAAACCATACAAAGCATACACAAGAAGTTCGCCACTGCAATCTTATTATTCGAAATAACTAATGTTATGCGAGTTTTTGCTTCTTTTTGCTCTTACACGAAGGTAAAATATAAGCGAATATAATGAGCAGAATATGAGACCAAATTTTTGAGATAATGTTTCCATTTGTTTAATATACATTAAATATAAAAAGAACTGTATATTCTTAATTACGTAATATTGAAAAAAATCCGAAATGTGATTTCAGGAAGCAAAATTGGCAATTCAGAACTAAGAGGTCTAAAAAGTAAAGTTTGACAATTCGACTTTTTTTGGCGTATGACAACATCAACAAGATTGACTCGTTTTCCGAAAGTAATCTTCGATTTATCTTCATGTCATAGATTTTGAATGCATCATTTTAAAGCTATTAAAATATTAATTTTGTTGCTCTACTTTTGATACTGCTTTTAATTTCTCAATATTTCGCACGCAAGTATAAAAAGTCGATTTGTAGAAAGAAAATGCTAATTATCGCTTGACATTAAGATATTCTCAATTCTCAGTATTTTGTTGTGATTTTCTTAAAGTCTGAATGTGGGTTATGCTTTATCATTTAAGTTTTGATTCACTTTTTTCTTTTGGGTTCAAATCTCATTATGACTCCATTGTATTTAGTGACTAAAACATTGTTTGTCTAATTAAACAATTGCATCAAAAAAAGAGATTAACATTTACACGAACTAAATAACATTGTTTTGTCAATTAAAGAGAGATTTTTTTAATTAACAGGAGCCTAATTTTGTAAAAATAATAATTACATCCATTTCGTCAGAGCAAAAATCTTTACGGTAGAATATGCAGGCAATATAAGCGATAACGAATTAATGATTAATAAAACACATTAATTCTTTCTATTGAATATGAATCTTTTTCTTACATTTTTAAACTCAAATATAAATTTTTCTCGATGATAAATGCATACAAAAATAAATCAAAAATAACCTGAAAGCGCAATTTAAGCTGATACACAAAATTCGTGCTTTTGTAAGCTATTAAATAAAGTGAGTAAAAAATAAACCACACGTTGAAAGCAATTTTAAATGAAATTCAAATATTTGATTACATGAGATCAAATAAAATAGAATACAATCAGAAAGTGAGCGATTAGAATAAATATTACATGATTCAAACAAATTCTGAGTGCAGTATGAATAATAATGCAGAAATCTTTTTGAATCAAAAAACTATCGATTCTC
>NCKU01005029.1:0-10906 GCA_003675995.1 Dinothrombium tinctorium
TCGATTTCAATCAAACTAGGCATGTAGATAGAACTTCATGTATGTATTAAGAATTAGCCCCATCATAGATGTGAATATTGCGCGTGAAGTTATTCGTATGCCAAAGAAACTTTTTAGGCTGATTATTGTAACTTTAAAAAACAAACCTATGACTATAGGATTTGTGATAAGTTTTTGAATTTATACTGAACAAAGAATATATGAATAAATTTTTTTGAAATTTTGAAAATTCTTGTAATTTTTTGAGAGTAGTAAGTATTTAAAGCTATTCTAGATTTTTACGGGACGCATGATATACCATAGCATATAATCTGAAGATGTACGGTAGATAAAACAGATCATAGCTAAATTAGTCTTACAAAGATTCCTTTTGATTGCTTACATAGCTTTTCTTACAAAAGTTTACCCATACAACGATTACAATGTGATATTAAAGAATCCATTGTCCTTTTGTTCTCATAACGCTCGTGCTTAATTTATTCATATGCGAACTTTATAATTAAGAGTCTATTGGGGAAAATTTTGTTTTCATGCTACAGGGGACCGATTTAACGAATTTTTAACAGATTTACTTGTTAATGATGTAAATTTTTAAAAACTTTATTTCTAACTTTATTTTATCTAAATTAATTTTCTATTACATATTCTCTGTAGATTTGACAAAATAAAATATTATTTATTAAGTGGTTGTTTCAACAAGCTATCAATATCAAGTTAACCAAAAAAAGCTTAAAAAAAAAAACAAAATCCGATCAAAATCATTGAATCTGCTCACCTGTAGCATAAGAAACAAAACTTTTTTCCATAGACATACTTATTAAGTTCGTGCCAGAAAAAAAAATTATCTCATGAGTATTATGTGCATAAAAGGATTATAAATCGTTTATTATCGCATTTAAATCTTTGTTATAGCTAACTTTTACTAGAAAAGCTCTGTATTCACTCGAATGGTTCCGTTGTCAACGTCTTAATAATTTTTCTTCCCATAAGCATTAATTCTGACATTAAAAAATTATCAACGTATTAAGTTTAGAATTGTTGAAGTTAGAGATAGTCATTTTCTTCTGGAAAGCGACTTTGGTCTTCACTCTTATTTTGATTTTGAATAATTTAGATTAAAGATAAACTGTTTTATTTTAGTGAAAACGCTCAAAATGGGGATACTCGATGGAAACATCCTTAAAGAATTTTATTCTTGTAAATTAATAATACCAAGCATTAAATTAACCTCAAATAGTACTGTTAAGAACTAAATGTTGTAACAAAAATAGGCAATTCAAAACGATCTCAATCATTGTGACAAAAAAAACTCATTCTGCTCACAATGGCTTAACGAATATAATTTTTGCTCAAAAAATTTCTAATTTAAAAAACATTCACACCTACAATAATTCTTTTTTCATTTTCTAGATGTGAAAAAATAAAACGAAATTACATATAATTTTTGACATTGTAATTATTTATGTTGAAGCTGAATGTTCTCTAAACATTGGCTTTAATTCTACTACTCTTATGATCAACTAGTAGTTTTTATTTAAAAGACAATTTCAAATATTGAAAGATAATTGAAAAGCGATGAAGAGTGATTTCATTTATTTGTTTTTCATTCAACATTAGCTTAAGGTTTTAAATTGAATATTAGAATTGCTCAAACAATTTCTATCAAATATATTAGTAGTTTAATAAATTCACATCTATTAATTTTTATTTTTCGTTTTCGTTTTCATTTTTGTTCATTTCGTTTTTATGGAAAAATGAATCGAAATTAGGTTTAATTTTTAACGATGTAATTATTTATGTTGGCGTGGAAGGTACTCTTAATATTTGCTTTAATGTAATTAGTATTAGAAGGCTGAAAAAATGATTGTAAAATACATCATTCTATTATATTTTGTTATACATGTATAGCAAAATAGAGTTATTACATCATTGAATTATTTTAAAATACTTTGAATTTTAAGCACTTATAAATAATGGTCAATTAAGCAACTAATAAGCAAAAAGTATGCGCAGCCAATAGATAATAATTTTTTATAATTTTAAAAAATCCTTTAAAAATTTTCTTACTTCTCAAAAATCAATAAATGCATGTTCAGACTTAAGCTGTAAAAAGTTTTATTGTTCTCTCACCTTTATATATGAAAAACAATTTAAATATTTTAATAAATTATTGAACCTGTCAAATTTTATAATAAAATATTTCGAAATAAGGTTATATAACTTTATCTTATCATCTCATTTAAAATATTACCCCTCTGATATTCTCTTAATAATCTCTGATAAACTGATAAGTGGAAAAACTGATATTTGAAATGAGAGATTATTTTCAAAAAATGAAATGTCTCTATTGATTATTTTATGAGTATGTATTATCACAATACTATAAAATCTTGAACATATATGAATTCATATACAGAGTGTCCGCTATAAAAGTATTCCAACATAATAACTTCCGTTCTATAGTCTATAGTTTTAAAAAACTTTGTGTATATAATAAGCGAACATTTTATTCAATATTCAACAATTATTATTTAAAATATTCTCAAATCAAGGATAATATTTAGATACATTTACAACTTTAAATTTACGAGAATTTTCAACTTTATATTCTTATTCACGATAAATCCTTCATGTTTTTTTATCACCAAATCTTTATCAATGACATGTATATTAATATAAAAATTTTAAAAATCATTTTGTTAAGGTAACTAAAATTTTAAAAACTTTTCAAAATTTTTACATATTTTTATAAATTTTGAGCTGACTCCCCAGAAAAAATTCTTGGATTTGTTTTTATGATATAATATGAAAGATTTCATTAAACTGTTTTAAGATTTCATAACAATAATTTTTATCTTTTATGTATTTATCGAATACGGACGAAAAACTTATTAAAATTCTGATTATTTTATGGTTCAGAAATATTTTTCTGTTACTAAGAGCTGCAAACGAGTTTTTTTTTTGACATATTGTTGTATTTCTTCTAAGGTTTGAAAGGTAACTCAATGATTTGTGACTAAGATTCAAGTTCTAACAAAAATTTTTAAGTTCTAATGTCCTAGAATCTAATGTTCTTTCAATTTTTCAAAAATTTTGTTACTTTCTAAGTTCAGTTTGACCCTTTAAACGGTAAAAAATTAGATTTTCAGTCATAAAATTGTTTTCATTAAAAAATAAATGCCTTCATCTTACTTTTTTACAAGCGCGTAATTGACAATATTTTTAAAGCTTTATTATCAATTTTTTTTCACAATACTATTAAAAATTATTTTTCAACATGTCTAATATATAAATTTAAATTTTGGCAAAAAAAAAAAATGAAAGACTTGTTCGATAAACAGCTTTCAAAGTCGGATACTTTTATAGCGGAACTCTGTTTTAGAGCAAATATTTTTTGATTTTGCTGATTCATTTCCCTATATTGAAATTTAAACCCTGATGCGAAAAGCTGCTTGTTTCAAGTTTCAAATTCGATCGCTTGTAAAATTTGCAGCTTAACACTTTTAAATCCAGAATTAGTTTGTTTTGACGATTTTTCTGTTTATTCCCTATACTCAAGTTAAAAATTTTTTACAAAATCACTTTTGTCGATGAAACGGAAAAAAGTGGCTACTATGCCAGCCTTCTCAATGTCGAGACGTTTGAGCGGTCTCTTGATTCTGCAAATTTTAGGCGTTTAGTGAAACGTTTTTTCAGTTGAAAGAGTTTATCGCAATTGCAAGGAGGCTTTGATTTTGGTACCAAATTTCTGTTGCAGCTTTATAAATTTTATCACTTATCTTTGTAATCTGACACGATTTTAGTCAAGCGATAAAAACAAATTCAGGTATTCGTTTTATATATTGAGGTGTATTTCACTTTTAGTTGCAAAATGAAATGAAACAGCTTATTAGCTATTTATTATAACTAAGTCGTTATTTTTGTATTTTGAAACAACAATTCAACCGATTTTATTCCGTTTGTTTTAAATGAAAAAACTTTTAAAATTTACAAATAAGTAGAGACAGGAATTTATGTGCTCAAAATTAACCAAAATATGTGATTTGATATGTGCTAAAAAAGCCCACTTGCCTACTTGATCAATAATATTACTCGCCTTAATACAGCTAATTACTGTCTTGTTCTCATGTTCTCATAGCTATAATTAAAATATAAATTATAGATTAACTGTTTGGTTTTGGAAAAAAGCAAAAAAGGATTCTTATTCTTACAAATAATTAATAGTTAATAGTCAGATAATACAGATAATTAATAGACGGTTAAATCGTTAAAACCGTTTAATAACATAACTATTATTGAAATGAGACGCAATTTCTAAACTATTTTGTTCAATTGATAACATAAAACTCATTTGTCAGCATTCGCTTTTCAACCAATATTAGATTTTCTCAAACAATTTCTAGCAAATATATTAGAGTTTAAAAAACTCACACCATATTGATTTTTATTTTTCGTTTTCATTTTTTGCTCATTTCGTTTTTATAAATGAATCGAAATTAGATATAATTTTTAACGATGTAATTATTTATGTTGGAGTGGAAGATACTCTTAATATTTGCATTAATGCAATCAGTATTAGAAAAAAATTATTGTATAAGGCATCATTCTATTATACTTTGTTATACATGTATAGCACAATTAGAGTTATAATATCATTGAATTATTTAAAAATACTTTGAATTTTAAGCACTTATAAATAATAGTCAATTAAGCAACTAATAAGCACAAAGTATACAGCAGCCAATAGAAAATATTTTGGAATGAAAAAAGTAGCCGAGCACATGGTTTGAAAGGGAAACAAATTGACCAACTATGCTTATTCTCCTGATCTAATTTTTTATTTCCTTTAGTATTTGTATGCCCCGAAATCCCGAATTCAATGAAACTTGGTTTGCAGATAAAACTTCTTGTGTTTAATAAGAATTACCGCCATCTTGGTTGCGAATTTTGCGTGCAAACTTTAAGTTCATGGCGAAACATTTTGTTTTTTTTCGAATGCGGGCCGAAATGTCAACCGATTTTACCCGTTTGTTTTAAGTTTTAAGACTCTTTATGTGTTAGATTTTATTTTCATCTCTATTATTATTACTGTTGAAAAATTGTAGAAATTTTCAGGCTTGGATGCAGAATTATGAGACGTCTTTCATAAGATAGCAGTTGAATAGCATTTTAATACAGAGTAAAATCGGTTGAGAATTCGGGCTAAATTTGTCTCAAGTATAAATTAGTTAGTAGTTTTGTTATTTAAAAAGCGGATTATAATGTGATTTTGATGGTTGACAAAAATAGAATTGCGTAAAAAGGAATTAATTTGATTTTGTATGTTTCGAAACAAAGCCTATTAGTCACTCTTTACTTAATCTTGAGGTGGGTGTCTAATTCATTAGCTGAAAATCACTGATAAAGGGATCGTTAATCATCTCGTTTTGTTTTTAGTAAATTTAATTATTAAGATTACATTCATGGAAAATTTGTTTGCTGAAGAAAATGAAAACAAAAACGAATTTGTTTTGCTTCAATTGAAATAGGATTGGTCGATAGATAATATAATGAACTCTATTATCCTATATAAAAACATGATTGAGAGTTTGTCTTTACGAAGTACACTCATGGCCAGAATAAAATGTATCTTATCAAGCTTTAAACTCAGATATGACAAAAATTTATCGAGAAAATTTTCAAATGAATAATTTTTGAAAAGGGAATGCAAATATGTCAACTTATCTTCAGTTTACGCGTATCTATCCACCCATTTCTTAACGGTCCTCAAATATCTACCAAATTCGCGAGCGATCTCTTCTAATTCCATTCTAATAAAATAAAATATAACAAATTTAAAACGCTCTGCTTTCTGTGCTAACGGCATTTTACAAGATTCAAATTTATTCAATTTTCCCTTTGCTTTAATCTGTTTTTGTAAAAGTAAAATTAATGTTATCTTTATCATAAAAGGATAAGATACATATTATTCTGGCCACGAGTGTACAATTTCAACACTATCATTTTAATTTTGCATAAACAACGATTTTTTCAAAATACTATTAATTTGAGAAATGCGTTGGACTCTTTTGCATTACTTTATTATAAGCTGCCTCATTTGATTATCTGATTATTGAATTCTCGATTACTTCAAAAACGGAAAACAATTTATGAAATAATATTCACTCATTGGTTGTATTGAAGTTGATCTCACAAGTTGCAAATCAAATACAATTTCAAAAAAATGCTTGTCTCTGCGATAATTGGTGGAAAGATGCTGACTAAGCGCCTGTCTCTCAATATAAAATATAAAATTATTTTATAAATAAACACCTTTAAAAGCGAAAATGTTATCGATACCATTAATTTCTGATCTTACCTTTGTAAGAAAAGAAAGAACAATGAGTTGAACTGAAAAAAAAACTTGAAGACTGCACAGAACTGTCGTTTAATATACAAACATAATTTATTATAAATTATAGCAAATCACTATTATTGCTCGTATTTGCACAAGTTAAAAGCACATTTGGAGTGAGTTGTGGAAAAAAGGAAACGAAATAAAATATGTGTGTTGTGAATTTTTCATTAACAAGAGAGCATTTCTCTTTACATTGAATTTCAACTGTTTGTAATCGCTTGAAAATGTGATAACAAAACGCGAAAAGCTTTGGTCTCCAATTCGTCGATGATAATACGAACAGCAAGGAGCCAATATGCATAACGGCAAATTATTTTCTGAAAGAAATAGGGAATCGATTTAATTTAGAAATCATTTCCTCAATCATTGTCTCAGCATTCAAAGTTTGAATAATGTTGAACTCGTAATTTTTCATTTAATTTTTGGTTTCGACATTTTTAAAAAGAATAAATTTTAAAGAATTGTAACTCCTTTCTGTTCTAACAAACAAAAAAGAAGCTACTAGCAGCAGCTTTAGTAACTACCTGAACGCTTTCTCAATAATTTAGTTTACTAAAAGCAAAACAAGATGATTAACGATCATAAAAAGTTATTTTCAGCTAATGAATTAGACACCCATTCGAATAAATATTATAAAGTAAAGAGTGACTAGACTTTGTTTCGAAACATACAAAATCAAATTAATTCCTTTTTACGCAATTCTACGCTACTAGCAGCAGCTTTAGTAACTACCTGAACGCTTTCTCAATAATTTAGTTTACTAAAAGCAAAACAAGATGATTAACGNTCATAAAAAGTTATTTTCAGCTAATGAATTAGACACCCATTTCGAATAAGTATTATAAAGTAAAGAGTGACTAGACTTTGTTTCGAAGCATACAAAATCAAATTAATTCCTTTTTACGCAATTCTATTTTTGTCAACTATCAAAATCAAATTCTAATCCGCTTTTGAAATGACAAAAGTATACCTTATACTTGAGACAAATGCGGCCCGAATTCTCAACCGATTTTACTCGATTTGTTTTATATGAAAATGCTATTCAACTGCTATCTTATAAAAGACGTCTCATAATTCTGTATCCAAGCCTGAAAAAGTTTCTTAAAGCGAAAAGCAAACTTAACTGCAAATCATAAAACGCCACACATGACATGCCTTATTTAGATTTACTTTCACAAAAAAGTGGCTTCAAAACATTGTTTTAATTTAACCATTTTATATGAATATCACAGTATTCAGATATGACAAAAATTAGATATTTCGAAATATGTGCGAAATGAATCAATAGTCAATGCAATTCTCATAATGCGAGTGTTGCGAATGTGAAAAAATGGTTTAAAAAGTGGCAAACAGAGAGCACAATCAAACGAAAAGATGCAATTGCTCGAAAAGAGTGAGCTCAAATCATCAAAATAGATAAAAATGAGTTCTTCTCTTCATTATGTTTACAAAATTATTGTATTTTTGAATTAATCATTATCATAAAAATAAGTTAAAATAATGCACGTTTTGCTTTAAGTTTTGTGATATCCTATAAAGTATGCTTTTTGTTTTGAAAAACTTTTCTGTCTCCGTAATACAAAGTGACGTTTTGTGAAATGCAGTGAAGTATTCTTTTAGCTGCATGAAACTTTTTTCTGTCCCACTAGTACATATTAATAGAGATGTGTTTTTTGGGCGATGCAGAAATTTTTCTTATGGCAGTTTCTTTTCCGGGATCGAAAAAATGCGTTTTGACGTAAAATTTTCATTAATCTTACATTGATTTCAAAATCGCCGTAATTTGTCCAATATCGCCTCTAAATTTATATTTATATTTGAAATATTAAAACGCGAAAAGTTCTTAAGTAATCACTTTCACATTTTTACTCGAGAAAAAGAATTAAACTTATGTTACTTTGTAAAAGAAAAGAATGCAAAATTAGCACAATACGCTTCGTTATTTTGAGCTTAGTAAAAGAGTTTTCTATTTCATTAGTATCATTAGCGAGATTTTCAAACGCAAGAATATTTTGCTTTTGTAAAATGGTTCAAATTAAAAAGAAGTAAAATATCACAAAATTACTTGAGAATGTTTTTTGAAACAATTTTCACAATTTTTGCTTCATTATCAAACACTTTACTTAATCCTTCGGTTGTCTTTCCTTAGCGTTTGCAGAATAATATGAAAAAGAAAGACGCTCTCTCGAAAATTTAACGCTCACTTCATTGAAAATGGATTTCGAATTGTTCAATTTTTCATTACCGGACTACTATCTAAAGGCGAATTTAACCGAACTTTTGCCAAAATTAAACGAATACTTTGGAAGCGAGAAAATATTCAACAGTGAAGAAGAAGCTCTCATAATATTAATTTACATTTTACTCAGTATTTTGGGCGTTATCTCAAATTTATTCATCATGTATGTCATTTTTAAATTAAAAAAGTTGGGAACAGCTGTTAACATGCTTGTTATCAATTTAAATTTATCCGACATATTACTGTGCGTTGTATGTATGCCAATCACTTTGGTGCAAATTTTGCGCCGTCATTGGTCTTTTGGTCTGCTTATTTGTAAATCTGTGGCTTTCGTACAAGGAATCACAGTTTTCGTGTCGGCGATGACAATATCTGCAATTGCAATTCTACGACTACTAATAATTACAAGCGGTCAGAGAAAGCTAAAACAACTGAATGAAAGAAGAATACTTTTAATCTCGCTCATCTGGATTATCGCCGGTCTTTTGAGTTTACCAGTTAGCATTAATCATTCAGATGTCGAAATTAAAGTGGCCGGCGTTTACTTATACAATCGTTGTCTCGAAACATGGTCACTCGAAGCGAAAACATGGTTTTCATTTATCACACTTATTTTTCAATTAATAATGCCGACCTCGTTACTTGTCACTTGTCATTTAAAAATCAAATTTCATCTAAGAGAAACAAGTCGAAATAATAGTAGCGGGAGAGACGCTTTGAATGATGCATTCAAAGAATCTAGAGAACGAAACGAACGAGCTTTAGCTAATCTGTTTCGAGTTTGGCTCGCTTTCCTCCTCAGCTGGCTACCCTGGAATGTGATTAATTTATACTTTGACTACACCGCAGATAGTAATTTAACTTCACAAGAATTATACAGTCTGTTCGCTGGTTGTCACTTGGTAGCAATGTCATCAGCTACAACGAATGCAATACTTTATGGATGGCTGAATACAAATATCAAAAACGAGATTTCTCTTGTAAAACACAAGCTCATCAGTTGTTTTAGGAGAGCAAGGCAGCCGAAAGAAATCTCTGAAACACCTGTTTAATGAAAAAATTCATATCATTCCAAAACGATCATTCACATCGATAAATGTTTTTGTTGAATACTCAAGAAAATGAAACCTTCCATTAAAAGTTTGAATTTTTTGATTCTTCAAACTAGTGAATGTTAAAGCAGCAGATTGTCTAAAAAATTTAAAAGAATTTTAATTTCCATCAGAATATCTATGTTTAAAAATTTATTTTAAATTTTCTGTATTTTTGTTTTGTTTTGTACTGGAGAAAACACAAAAGAGATGAAATTTTTCATCGATTTTATAAGTGTTTTATAGGAGAGCGAAAATGTTTTTTGACTGTTGTTATCAATTGTGAAAAGTTCCTGTTTAATAAAAAAGTTTTTTCAAAATTAAGAAATGAATTTTTCTGGTAACATCCTAAGAATTATTTCAAATCTTTTATGAGTTGCATTATTTTGAGTGAACTTTTGAGAGCTTATGTCAACTTTAATATGTCAGTCATAGTTTAAATTTTCATATTAATAAAATCACGAATCAAATAAAATTTGATTTAAGCGAGTTTAATTTTATGTTATTCGAAGTTTGGCGCTTTTCAAACGAAATAACTTCCATTGGCTTCATATGATTGCCATTGCGGTTTGCTTTCCGCAACTGCTGTTAGCAAACTTTATGGTGAGCCGCACCTTTCACATAACAATCTCAAAGTCATTCCTAAACGATCATTTTCATAACAGTCTCGAACTAAAGTGAGTATTAGAACTGAAATTAAAGTTTATTTGTACTTTCGCTCGTTTTAGTTCAAATTACATTTTTATTTGACACTTTGTTTTCGTGACTTGCTTTGATCGCATTACTTTTCTATTTTTGCGCTTCATTGCAACAAATATGTGCGTTTAACTTGCTCGCAAACCTTTTTTACTCTCTTTAATTTAATTTTAATTTAAAAAATTCAATTACAGAAAAATATCCAATTTAGAAATAGTAACATCATTTAGATTAGATTACGTTTTCACGTTGAGTTATTTTTTTAATTCGATTGCATCATTTTACCCTCGAAAGCGAGAGAAGATTTGAAGTTTTTTTATTATGATAATTGAGTAAGCAAATAATAATTTAACGTTCTTAAAAAAGTAAACAATTTACGATGTATGATTACAAAAACTGATCAGTTTACGGAAAAAGAGCTTCCTCCTATAAAAAAAAAACAAATTCGCTGCAAGCTCTAGTTTTTAATACAGAGCTTCTTTA
>NCKU01005030.1:0-10906 GCA_003675995.1 Dinothrombium tinctorium
AAGAAATGTAATTACGATTTTGAAATCAGGCACAAACGTCTCGATTAGCTTAACAACTGTGATGCTTGTAATTTCTAACTAACATGATTATCAAAATTTAACAGATTTATGGTTGATATGGAAAGAAAAATTGAACATATTAAAGGTAGTTACTCTCTGTATTGAATTCAATTGCGAGTTTCAATATTAAAAAAGTGAACGCTAGAAAATATCAAAGAAAAAATAATGAACAAGGGTTTCAAGTGAATATAAAAGAATCAAAGCTAATTTCAATGGCTTATCAGAAAATATAATCCATACCTTTCTCTAAAAATGCAAAATGAAAACAAAAAAGAAAAGCAAAGGATCGGAGCCAAGATCTTTTGCGCAAACACTACGGCATTTTCGACCATAATAGGAGCGAATTATATAGATATGCATTCAATCTTCAGCTCTTCATTTTGGCAAGCGATCGTTGTATTGTATTTTAGTGAATCTACAATTTTAAATATTCATTAATTTATGGCCAAATATTCACTCGATTTTGATTTTTAACTAATCGATTGTTATATTAATCTAAACAATCGATATAAACATACCTGGTAAGCATTGATATTTTACTTCCAAATATTTGTTTGTGTCTACACATAGATTGCCAAAAAGGGTATTCGATGCAGATATTGAACAATGGCGCTTTCCTCCACATCTTCAATATGAAATAATAAATACAAATATTCAATCAAGTAAAACTTTCTAAACTGAATATATTTGTCAGACCAGAGTGCTTTCCATACCTTTCCATCACAATACGAAAAGACTTGCAATCGAAATTACTGCTAACTGAATGCAGAGACATGTGACCGAATTTCCAATCGAAACCAAGAAATTTTACACAAACTCTTCGGTTTAATCGACCATGATTGGCTTCAATTATATTTATACGCGTTCCTTTTTTACATTCAATCTTCAGCTCATCGTTTTCATAAGCGATCGTTGTGTTGTATTGCGCTGGCTCTATAAGTAAATATGTTCATACTTTTTACGTATATTTAATTCTTCGCTGGTTCAAATCGAAAAGATCAGTTTCATGTGAACTTTTATCTTGTTTTTCACTGATTGAATATAACAGCAAGATTTTTCCTATTGATCCGTTAGCTCATGTTTGTCTTGCCTTTTAACGAGTGAAAATTGTCAACATCATAATTTTAAATTTTTCTTCAATAATTTTCAGTTAAGATTAAAGCTTTCATCGCTCTTCTCTCACATCATACGCTTAATGTATGAAAATGAATGAGAGCTTATGATGCAATTTTCAAATCGTTGATTTCAACGGACTTTACCTCATTTGAAAAGTCTAATAAAATATCAAGAGTGATTAAAATTCTTGCAATAAAGATGATTGCGGCTCAAAAAAAGCAAATCGTATTTTAGTTTTAATTATGTTCATTTGAAGCAAACTCATTTTTAATTTCACACTAAAAATAATTAAATTAGACTTTGAAAGTTTTGTCGTTTTCAATTTTATTTCACCTGAATAATTAATTTTTTCTATCCAAAATATAAAAAAGTTAATTATAGGTTGTGTGRGAGAGTCAAAAACTTCTTTTGTGACTTAAATGCCAAAATTTGTGAAGTAAATGCGAAATCTACGTGATCATATCAATTTCCTATTTTTACATATAAAATTAAAATTTTCAATGGATAAGATAACAAATTAATGTGACTACAAGTTTACATATACGCAGTTAGAAAAACGATGGCAATATCACACTAAGTGAATTCATTCATCTCATAATTTTAAGTGTAAAAAGCTATGTTCGCAGAAGTATCAACAAAATAAGAAACCATAAAAAACATCAAAAATATTTTTTTATATTTTTTGTCATTGTAAAATTATTTTTTAGTTAAGTTTAGTTTTAATAAAATGATTTAAATTAAATTTGTTAAATTTTTAAAAAATTGAATTTCTTATCGAGAAAAAGAAAATTTGTAAATAAAATTTGTTCATTGAAAACGATTCAAATTTTAATGAAAGAATGATGAAATTTGAATAAGCTAATGCAAAAATTAATTATTCTCACATTCATGTTCACTTGCTCGTATTTCATTTTTTCTTTTCTCTCACGTCTAATCCAACTGAAAGACATTTTACGCGTTCCTTCATTTAAGGAAAACGTTAAAATGACGATTAGACAAATTCAATTTGAGAAACATTCATACAAGAAATTGTTCAAAGATATCAAAAAATACGGAGAAGCAAATTTTATACTCAGTGTGGCATTGGATAAAGTTCGTTTGATTTTACAACAGGTAACATGTTTAATTAAAATTTTCAACTTATTTACATTTTCAATAAAAAAGTTCAATTTTGAGAAATTGGCATTTTAAGTTCGATTTTTTCGATAAAAAAATTTAATTTTTAAAAATATTTTATTTTTTTATTAATTAAATTAAATTAAACATTTTGCATCTTGAAAGATATTTGTACATAGATCAAAAGATCTATCAGATCGAAATAATAGTTTTGAACAATAATTGAGCATTACACTTGTTAGATTCTATCGCTAAAGATTCATTGTTTTCTGTTTTAGTTAGTGTAGGAAATAATAAAAATATCTGAAAAAAACATTTAAAAAAAGTTTTGCGCAATTTTTCATGTAGCTTTGGAAGTTATGAAAATAAGAAAAATGTGTTTTTATCTTTTTTAAACCATCTTTTGAAATCATGTAAAACAAAGAGAATTTATTATCTCGATTGATTTTGGCGGAGAATAAATTTCGATTATGTTGATCGAAAAGATTTTGAATTTATTGTATTTTTTCATTTTTTGGCAAAAATATTCTATAAATCAAATAATATTGAATAATAAATTTCTGCATTTAAAAAGTTTCGATTTATTTTGTAAATTAAAATTGATTGTAATGAATTTTATTCTTTGTTAATTTAAATGATTGTGTTAGAGCCGCGAGTAGATTTTTTTATGTTAAGTGTTCAAATAATTTTTCTAGATGACATTCATTATTTAGGTAGATTTATAAGCTAAAAGAATAAGAAAGCCTCAAAAGTTAACTTATGAAAAAATGAAAATTACGATTTCAGGCGAAGCAAAATGGTTTATTAATCGAATTTAACAAATATATTATCGCAAACTTGGTAAGTATTTGACATTTTCTTAAATAATTTAGCTAATACAAGAGTGGTGAATGAACATAAATAAAGAGACAATAATCTTGATTATAAAAATTGATTTAAATTTTTTTATGAGTATAATCATAATTAATTTTAAAATTTCTGTTAAACTAAACTAAAGCGAAACGATGATAAAGCGTGAGGGAAGGTAAAGCGGAACAAAGTTAGATTAGTATCAATTAGTTAATTAATTTTTTTTATTTAAGGCTAAAGTATATAAAATACCACGAAAAAGAAAAATTTTAACAATAGTCTTACATTGCAATCAATGAGAAAAAACAGCAAAAGATTTAAGCAATTTAATTTTTCAACGGCGGTTTTGTCGTTTCGTTTAAATTAAAATTAAAAACAAAGTAAACAGTGATATGTGTCAAAATGTTCTAGCCAAATCTCTTTAAAATTTGAAAAAGATTTACGACGAACTTTCGACATAATACTTAAAAAATTTTTATCATCAAATACTCTTTACCTAATAATGCGTGTAATTCTATTTTATATTTTGCTTCACTAAAGTAGTGAATAAAATTTAACTTTTATCACAGTAGGATGTGCGCACGCTGGATCTCTCTGAGTTCGAAGCTGGACAAGGAAGACAAAAAAGTATAACTTATTAACTTTGTTTGATTCTCGCATACAAAATCGTGCTTCTCGAATCACTCGAGATATACTCTCGCAAGAGAGAACTTATGGAAGGGAAGAGTGAAACCTCTTAAGGTAAGACAAATCTTAAACTTGCTTTCAGTTGGCGCAGCACAGTGTTACGTTGTTTTTTAGCGATGATCAAAATTTTAGATTCTCTTTACACAATATCGTTCGCTTCGATTTATGTTAATTAAGCGATTGAGAAGAAAAACAAGCGAAACACTAAAATCTGAAAATTAAATGAATTTTCTGCTTTGAAATGTGGTTTTATTCTAATAATAARMTYAATTWTRATKCTAATARYATTTTGACTTATTCGATTAGTTTAATAAATGAAAACAGCGTTACTTTACACAAAACAGAAATCTCGTAAATGCAATATGGAACACTTACTCTTGACGCTCTAACTCGATTGCTATTTTATTTTATTTATTTTAGTTGAGAGTGAGTCTTCTTCTCGATGCGATTCAACTTTTTATGAAAGCATACATTCACTTAAACTCGAAGCAAAGGCTATTCAAACCAGCGATGGATTGCGACGCGAAGAAAACTTGGTCAATGCGAATCAATTGTGAGAATGGTGAGAAAATAACTCAAAAAATTTTTAATTCTACATATTCACTGATAACACATCGTTTTATGAGCTCGATTCTTATTAAAATAACGAACAACAAAAATATTTATGCATGTTTCACACTATCAATGCATTACAGTTTAAGTATTCATACAGAATAATGAAACAAAAGTGAAATATTCGAAAAGCTTCGCTCTCAAAGCTCAAATTATGTGGTTGTATTCTTGCTTATCGCTGCGTAAAATGATTTATAAATTTTCTAAACACAATTCGCTTCAGTTTCACTGAAAAATGTCAGTTGATCACAAACATTTTAAACACGTCCAACTTTAAGCCATTTGTAAATGCTTTTAAAATGTAGATTTCGAGTCTTAAGCAAACACTAAATGCAAAAACTTTCAAACATTAAAAAATTTCTCTTTTATTCATTTCTATTCTTTCTAAACTAAACTTTAAAAAAATAAATACAGATAGAAAACAAAGGCCTTACAGGTGTGATAAAGTTTGATGATTATGGACAACGAACTTATCTAATTCTGGATGTAATCCATTTTCGATAAACGTCATACAAAAAGTAATAAATTTAAATAATATAAATAATATTAAAGTTAATAAATTTGAAAAAAAACTTTTGCACCAAACAAAATTGAATTTCTTTGCACTTAGGACGCAGTTTGGAATCAGTCGGGTTACTTTCAATTGAATAAAAGTGAACCTGAAAGAAAGATCATCGAAAACATAAAAAACATCACATTCAGAGTGGCCACGATTCTTGTAAGTGTTTTTAATATTGAAGCAGATACGATCGAATGTTTTCAGAAGAAGCCTTACGTGATAGAAAAGATTGGAGCTGAAAAGTTCGAGGGAAAAGAAAAGTACGAAGGCTAATGCATTGATTTACTCGAAGCAATGGCAAACGAAGGTTTCGACTACGAAATCTTTCTAAATCCGGAAAACTCTAATGGTAAACTCGAAGCGAATGGCCCTTGGAATGGCTTAATGAGAAATTTGATCGACGTTCGAGCTGACATGGCTATCAGTTATTTGACTATCACGCACGAGAGAGCGAAAGCGGTCGATTTTACGATGCCGTATATGAATTTAGGTATTAAATTTTGCTTGTTTACATTTTTAATGGCAAAAATTAACATCGAAAAGGTATTTCGATACTTATCAAAAAGCAGAAAATCGAAAAGTCCGATTATTTATTTTTGGCACCGTTTTCTATTGAACTGTGGCTATACGTTGCCACCGCATTCTTAGGCATCTGTTTGCTCATCTATTTTATATCGAGACTCACACCTGATGAATGGGTTAGTTCGACTTTAGTGTTAATAATTAAATTTTCGTTTTGTTATTTCAGTAATGTAAATGACGATCAATTACGCAATTCCGCAAGTGAAATCTTTTAGAAGTGAAAACGTTCGCAAATAAGTTGATCCGCCAGGAATGCATCCATAAGCAATTTTAGATTACTTCACCAAATCTTCTGCGCTTGAAACAAGCGTTTCTAAGCGAGACGTAGTCAGAACTGCAGCGAAATTTGCTGTGTACGATGAGACAATGATCAAAGTGAAAAACCAGCAAATGCTAGCTAAAGCACGAGTTGATAAAGCTCTGCGGAGGCACAATTATTACATTTGTTCGGGAAAATTTGCAAAATTTTTGGCGAAAACTGAGCTTCGAGTAGTTTTTGTGCATCGGCTTGACGAAGGCACTTCATCGTCGACTTTGAACGCAATTACAAATTAGCTGACGATTAGTTTTGTAGCATCAAAAGCGTTTTGATAGCGACAAAAAGCTGACTTCTATCGTAAACTTTGCACATGTTTTGCGATTACCGGCTTTTGCGTGTTCATTTTTTGTATTTAAACTGTGAACAATTCGTAAATTCGCTTTATTCGTTTTATTTGCGAACGTTTTCACTTCTAAAAGATTAAACGAGTATAAAAATATACTTTGTTTAAGAGATCGCACGAATTGAACACATTGACTCACAGCAAGCAAGTTAAATTGAGAGAAGAAAGGTTTTCTGCTTTAAACAAATTGAAATATTTACATAAATGGAGATAAACTGAATTGAAAGATTAACATTTATGCACATGCATTAAAAGCGTAAAAAATTAATTGCATAGCATGTGTGCAATTTTCTCTTTCCAACGCTTTCACATTCCTCAACAACTACAAGTTAAAGGATGCTTTTATCTTTTATTATTTTAATATTCCAAATTGTTAAAAATAAATTAAATCATGGCCAAACTTAAATGGCAAAAAGTAGTTTATAAATTTTTGGTATGTATTACATCTTAAAAATATTTTTTGAAATTCACTTTGTATATTTATGTCATTATTATTTTTCTTTTATTAAAATAAAAAAATTTAATACAAACTATTTGTGATTTATTGATGGATTATTGAATAATTAAATTAAATAAATTAAAATCGATAAATTAAAGCTTCTTCTCAAAAGAATGCAAGTGTTCAAATAACAGAGTTAAACTATTAACTTTATTATGTATGACAATCTAGAAGTGTGGTAATTAATATGAATCTCAATGTAATATTTTCATTTTACATCATCTTAACACACATTACCTTTGCACCTCGAGTTTTAATTAAATTTGAAAGCTACATAAGAGTTAATTACCGAAAAAATCGCATATTTAAATTATTTAATGTATTGTTTTAAAAAATGATTCTTTATGGTTGATGCAAGTTCAAAAAAATTGTTCAAATTTATAACTGACGTCATTTCACTTCTATACCAATAAACGAATCAGTGAATTAATTTGCATAATGAAATGATTTACATCGAAATTGTGAAACTTGAATTTGTTCACTTGTTTAAAATCAACTTTTTGTGCAAACTTTAATCCTTTCATTTCATCGATGTAAAACAAGTAATTAAAAAGGTGCTAGTGACATGGTTCAGAAGTAACGTTAATTTCTTTTTTAAAATTTAGAATTTGGTAAAATTTGATAGAATGAGAACAATTTTGACTGTTGCACTCTTTTATCTCATTCATTCTTGCGCGAATTCTTCTTTAACTAATTTTTTGAATATCGCTGCAATTTCAAACGGAAAAAGTAATGGAGAGCAGCAAAGACGCTTTAAGAGAATGGTACCCACTTCTGAAGAAAGAAACAATAATCGACTTAAGCTTGGAGACGTTTTTCAATATAATGCATTAGAAGGATGTGGTTGTAGCAATCAAAGAATAAGAAGACAACAACAAAGGAGACAACAAAGACGAGATATTATGACAGAAAATCGGATAAGAACCGAGGTATGTATTAAATATAGCAAAAAAGATGTTCGAAGAGGACTATGCTTGAAGCTGGTTTTTAAATTGTCAATGAAAATTTAAAATATTGAAACAAGCACGAAAATCATAGTTTTCTGAAATTGTAATTCTTGCATAAACGTTGCGTATTGTTTTCCCCATACAAAGCATAAAATATAGAAAATTTTGTCTAGTATGCATGAAAGGCTACTGGTAAGCATCCATTTTGTAAACTAGTATAAGAATCAGAATTGGATGATAAGAAAAGGAAGAAAATTCGCGAATTCGTTATGTTTTTTAAATTCCTCTAATTGGTTGAATTTTAAAAAATTGTATGCGAACATTTTTTAAGTTCGCTACAACTACGAAAACATTTAAATATTAAAAACAAACATATAAGAGCAGAATCTTTTCGCATCTAAATATTTGTAGTTAAAACAATTTTGAGTAGAATTGAAAGCTATTCTTTAATGAGTACAAATGAGCAAATGCGTGCGTCCAATTTCTAATGATTTGTAAGGGTAAGACAAGCAAAAAAGAAAAATTCGCATTTAAAAAGCTGAAAAAAGGAAAAAGATTACTGATGTCAATATCAACTCCGAGCAGACAGGAGTTAGTGGCTCCGTTCAAGAAGTACGTCACACTCATCATCATCATCATTACCATTACACTCAACAAGCTAATGGAGGTATGGATGTTTTGAAATAAGATATAGCAGCCAAGCTTTTAAGCTAACAAGAAAACCAATTTTTTCATGGTTTTCATTTTTTCATGAAACTTGGTATTTAGATAGAAGATTAGGAAATACTCAACATATATTAAGAATAAACCTCATCATAGGTGTGAATTTTGCGCGTGATGCAATTTATTCGCGTCCAAATTTTAACATTAAATCTCTGGTAAAAGAGCTTGCTTTTTCGATTGTAGAACGAAATCTCAACAGAGATCACTTGGTTTATTTTAAAATTTTAAACTCACCTTATACTCGATTCGTTTATTCGTATTTCTATGCTTGTGTTCAAATACCTTAAAGAAAAAATTTTTCATTGCTTTTATGAAGAATTATCAGATATATTTCATAAGCTAGAATTTGTATAGTAAATTCATTTATAATGAACAAACTGAAAATCGTTTGAGATTTCTGCCCGAAATCGAAAAAGAAAACTTTTCCCAGAGATTTAATGTTAAAGTTTTAACGCAAATAAATTGCTTCACTCACAAAATTCACATCGATAATTGGGTTAATTTTTAATATACACATGAACAGAAATCTAAATACCAAGTTTTTATCGAAATCTGGATTGGGCAAGAAAAGTAGTTTCCTTGTAAGACAAAATTTTTTACTTTTTAATATTAAATTGTGTTTCAAAAGGTGGTGGTTCGGTTGGCGTTTCTGAAGGTGGAGAAAGTAACGGTGTACATGGTGGCGGAATCGGCGTTAGTGGTGGTGGTTCACACGGTGGAGGAGGAATGGGTGGCGGCGTTGTTGGTGGTGGTTCACACGGTGGTGGGGGACTTGGTATAAAAGGTAGTGAGTTAGAGTCAAGCTTATGTGCTCAAAAAAAAATTTTGAACACTTTTCTTACTTTGTTAGTTAAATAAGTGGCGGAAATTTTAATTTTGTCATTTTTTCGACAACCTACAGTTCAAAAGTAATGACCATTTTTTGTAACACTGACACATGTGGATAGACCTGTGGATAGGTGCTAGTGTCTAAATTATCTCAAACGTAATTTATTAAGAGGAGTTTAACATGAAGCGTTCATTTGGAAAAATTATTCTTGAATAAACAATTCTTGATAGAAATGAACAATCATCGAGATAAATGCCACTTAAATTTCAAAAATTCATTTTCGGCCAAATCTCGTTTAAGTATCATATTGAAAGTTCAAATTAACGAATGTTTTCAAGGAAAGACAAGACCTAAATTTTTTTTCATATGCGTGCACACTTTTGGTATTTTTGTTCAGGTTTGAGGCTTTTCTAAGTTTGTTGTATTTTAGAACGCCTTAATAAATTTAGATTAGATTAGGTTAGATTAAGATTTCTGTGTACTTATTTCTTAACAAATTCTTTTGAGTATATTACACTAAAACCTTGAATTATGTCAGGTGGTGCACATGGCGGCGGACTCGGCGTTAGTGGCGGTGGCGCACACGGTGGTGGGGGACTTGGTGTAAAAGGTGGTGAGTTAAAGTCTAATTTTTGTGATCAAACTAAAAATAACATTTTTGAACACTTTTCTTTTCAAAATAAGATCTGTGGACTTCAAACTTGTCATTATTTTTTCATAGACCCATCGTTCAAAATTTTTAAATATTTTTTTATAAATTTATGGTTAGAATACGATTAATTATATCCACATCCCATGACATGCCCAATTTTTTACCTTTATTGTTGGCGCTTGTGTAGTTTAGCATTTTTTCAATTTTTCACACATTTATTAACTCAGTTTAGGTTAGGTTAAGATACTATTTCTGCATTACTCATGCTTATCTATTAACAAATTCTTCAGATTTAATACCCTTAAAACCTTGACTTATACTAGGAAATGCACATGGCGGCGGAATCGGCGTTAGTGGCGGTGGCGCACACGGTAGTGGGGGACTTGGTGTAAAAGGTGGTATGTCAAATTAAATCTATTAACATCATTATCGTGCTTCTGAATTAATGACACTAAATCCTTCACTTATACTAGGAGGTGCACATGGCGGTGGAATTGGCGTTAGTGGTGGTGGAGGAGGACTCGGTGTAAGAGGTGGTGAGTTAAAGTCAAATTTATGAGATCAAACCAAAAAAATATTTTTGAACGCTTTTAACTAAGTGAGCAGAATTTCAAATTTTTCATATTTCGACTTCAATTTACTGATTTTAACTTGCCTTATTTTGGAAAATCTACGGTTCAAAAGTCATGAGCATTCTTTTATTACTATTTACATTATTTTATTTTTGGTGAGGATATGAGAATACGCAAGTCTGAATTGTTTCAAATCTATTCTTTTGAGCATTATTTGTCTCTTATTGCAAATTTTGAAATTTTTAAACGGTTAGAAATGAACCGATATAAGGCATTATGATTTCAAATAATTCATTTATGGCCTAATCTCATTCAATTATCAAATTATAATTTTCGATGCAAGAATATCGTAAGGATAGGCAAAATTATAATTTTTATCTAAATTATTCACGTTTTGGTGCATAAGCACAGGTTTGGTGCTGGTATAGTTTTTAATTTTGT
>NCKU01005031.1:0-10905 GCA_003675995.1 Dinothrombium tinctorium
TTTGGATCTCACCACTTTCCAGTATGTCAAACATAACTTGCTAATTTTATCGGACGAACAGCAGTACAAGTAGATCGATACAATTTAAAATATTAGCATTTGGAATAAGACTCACAGAAAATCATTTCTTATACTTAATTCTTTCTAACGTGAAAACTGCAAAACTCTATTGTAATTATCCATTTTTTAAAGAGAAATACAAATGAAAAGTGTGTTAATGTGAATGATGAGTTTTACTCGGAAAAGTTGATTAGAATAAAATCGCAAACAAGTTAAGCAAATCGAATGAACAATTTAATATAATACAGGATATAATTTTCAAGATGTCCATTAGTTTTTCCTTAGTCCTATTCATTAAGTGCTTTATAACAAAAAAAGAATTTTGAAAATCCGCAAAAACTGAACAAAATTACTGCAGAAAGTTCTAAAATTTAAAACAATTTTAGAACCATCTACTTGCGCCCAATCAAAAAAAATTGTAAATTAATCATCTACGATTTTTTCTACATTCGTTCATTCGTAAAGAAAACCTCAGCAAAATCAACTCTCGTTCTCTATTCCCCCAGAAAACTATTTGAAAAGTTTGGGAAAAATCAATTTTTAAGATTCCCATAATCAATGGGTTATTAATAATAAATCACTTTTATCAAATTGTATGAAAGAGCCGAATTTAAATTATATTTCGTCTACATGTTCTCAGGAAAATTTAGCTGTTTGGAAGTTTGAAGATCGAAGCATTTGTATTGATGATCTATGATTCGTAGAAAGCAGGAAAAATAATGCTCTACCCAAAACCGCACCAAACTCAAAATTTTTAGGGCTATGGGCTGCACTTAATCAAAACTCAACAATTTCTAGCCTCGGACGATCGATAGCTTCTTCACGCTTTGCTTTAAAAGAATTGCACTTGTTTTAATCAAACTGGAATGAGTTGCTTTCGAAAATTGTTCACTTTGAAAATGACATTTTTAAAATTTTATAACAATTGATGTTATAACAAGTTTAAGTCACTCCTCTTTCTTTACTTTATCTCTTTTCTTCTCTAACATGTAAACTTTTTTTACCCTCCTTCACTGTATAAGATGATCGAATGCTTTTCAGATACACTGTTTTCGATTAGAACTGTTTTGCATTTTTCCTCAAACGAACACTATGCACAAAAAGAATGCGAAAAAAATGGAAGGTAATCATATTGTCGCATGAAAGTTTATTTGTATAAGTTGCCCTTTTGGGTTGTGATAATAAAGCGCAATTTTAATTTAAAATTACGCTGTAGAGCATCATCATGATCTCGAAAGGCATAGAAAAGTTTGAACAACTGACTGTCAGCTAACTAAGACTACTTTCATTTAAAACAAACCGCGTGAGAATCAGTTGAGATTTAGGCCCGCAATCGAAAAAAACAAAAGTTTTGCCATAGACTTAATGTTAAAGTTTGCACGCGAATAACTTGCTTCACGCGCAAAATTCGTATCTATGATGGGGGTAATTCTTGATATACTAATGAAGTTCTATCTGCATACCAAGTTTCATTGAAATCGGGAACGGGCACAAAAGATAGGTTCTTTGTAAGATATTATCTTCATTCGCTCTTCGATCATCATCGCATGTTCAAAAATTACTTAAATAAAATGAATCAGAGAATTAGCGGGAACGAAGATAATGATCATCTTAACTGGTTTTACTCTTTTAATCTGTTGAGTACGGCTCATACGTAAACTTCTTTTTTGTCCGATTCCGATTTCAGTGAAGTTAGTTAGTATATGGGTAGAACTTCATGTGTGCATTAAGAACTACCCAATCATCGGTGCAATTTTTGCATTTGAAAGTAGTTATTCGCTTTCAAACTACATTATACATTACACATATTGCAAAAAATTCGCAATTTTGAATTTTTCGATTTCGCTCTATTTCTTAAGAAAGATTCCTTTCCGACACTTGATTCCTCCAAAAATGGATTCCGCGAGCTTAACTCCCTTTTTCTAGATACCTTTGACCAATTGAAATAATATTTAAACGAGATTAGGCCAAAAATGTATATTTGAATTTTTAGAGCTTTAGGACTCGAGAACGGTCCTTTTCCGGCGTCTAAAACCTTCAAAAATGAACGCTGTTAATCAAAGTTCATCTAATAGACTGCATTGGAAACAATTCTGAGAGGCCCCGCTTCCTCAGATTCGACCTACCATTACGACTGAAAGAATCACGTGATGGAAATGAGTGAAAATTTTGTTTTTAGAATTTATTTCGAAATTCGTCAAATAGAACATGTTTCAAATAAAACAGATAAGGCATCTGAAGTAAAAACGACGTGACGGGAAATCGCGAATAAATCCTTTTCCCAAATAAAAACTGCGAGTAAAGCATATGTGCGACTTTTGTCACAGCCGTTTGATTTGATTGAAATTGATTTGTGCTTTAAAAACTTTAAACCCGATTTTTGAAAGCAAGCAAGACAACATTTAACAGTAGTCTGCTGGAAAATTATTATTCAACGAAGAGAGCTGCTATCAAAAACATTTTTGACACGATTCGGTTAGACGCAGTTTGTTTCGATTGATAATAGTCTCGATTTACCTCTCTGGTGTTTTAATCGCGCTTCAATCACCAATAATTACGTGCGAGTGAAATAAACGCCTCCAGAGCGTTAAATTCATGAGTGGAGACCTTAATTCACGCATTTCTCGCTGAAAGTTAAGTTTCGTAACAACCATGGCTCTAATTCAAGTTTCGCTGCTCATCTCTCTTCTCATCTTTTACACCGCTTTCGCACAGAGTGAGTATTCGTTTACTTTCAACTTTTCACTATTGATCACAAATCGCTTTTGCGGCCACTTTATCAGTTATCAAGTCGCATCAACGCTTATTTTATTTCGAAGTGTTTTAATGCAAAGCAAGACGCTGCTTCTGGTGAAAAGCCTTCACTTGAGCGAATGTCATACGACGCTATTAACATTTTTAACAATTGATTTTGTAAATTTAATTAGGAAACGAATCTGACATCTTAATTTGATTTTAAAGAAACGAAATTTTTTATTTCGCTTTGCAAATGAAAGTGCTTTGCATCTTAAATTGAGCGTTGACTTAATTATGAAAATTACAAAAATAATACGAAAAACTGGTTAAGATCTCGATCGAAATTGTCTATTTTGTTTTACAAAATTAAATGCTCAACTTTAAAAGATGAGGTCAGTGGACTATTGACCGAGTAAAGTTAATGTTCGCGTTGCTTTCGTGGTAATTGTCTGTTAGCGCAAATAATTGCTAAGTGACCACCGAAACGTGATACAGGAAACATTAGAGATAAAATTCAAAGCGTTTATTTAAAAAGCACACTTCTTACCTGCTTTGCGGACACTTTTCGCGAATCTAGAGGACAAAGAAAAAGTTTTTCCAACTTTTTATTATCGCTTTCAACGGTTTTTAAGAAAAAAAAGCGAACGCCTCGATCGAGCGAATTTCAGTTTTCAACGCATTTCGCAATACTTTTTTTTGCACAATTTTATGGCTAGAAAAAAAGCAAAAACCCATTTTATCATCTTGAAAGTATTCTCAGCTTTTTTATACACATTTTATACTCTTCAAAAGGAAGCGCATTCGTTATTTTTATCGATCAGCTAAAATCTAACGCTGTGAATTCATTTTTTGTGGAAGTCTTTACATACTTAGAGACGGTACAAAAAAATGAAATCGACGACACGATAAAAAGCGAAAATTATTTAGTGATGAGATGATAAAAAATTTATTTTTCGAAAATTTTTTTGAAAATCTTTATGAAAGTGGTTTTTCTTTGTAAGAGAGCGAAATAAATTAATTTTACTCGCTTTTTGTGAAAAGTGAAAAATTTCTGATTAAATTGAAATTATTTTCGCTGAACATTACAAGAACAAGAGCTAATAGACGAGTTTGCACACACGTACGCCCTTAGCTCAAATAATTCATTGAATTGCAAGATGATGTAAAAGCAAAAATAGAAGTGATGATTGTTTTGTTTGAAACTTTTTTGCTTTATCGATGACGAGCGAATTCTATCGTATTACACGTTTATAAAACAGCCTCTGTACATAATGACTAGCGAGTTTATCGCAAGGTATGAATGATGAGCTCGAGTTTTGCTGAACATTTTTAGGATTTTTTTTCGCTCTTGTTTTTCACGTAAAACTATAGTATGAAACAAAATTTATGCTGAAAAGTGTTATGCGATCTTTTCATACCATTACAACACTCGATAACATTTGAAAGCAATTCAATTTGTTCAAAAACGTATCGATATACACGGAAACTCATTGACACGATTACATTTTAAACGCATTCTTCTAATGTTTCAGTTTGTTTGGACAAAAGGCTGCTGCAAGCTTATCAAGCGAAGGACTGCAAACCAGTGTTTAATCAACCGAAGTCTAAGTGTCCGATGAGATACGATTGTCCTCAAATTCAATCAGCGCAATCGAGCATTCAGCAGAATAGCGAAGGTAAAATTTATTTCTGTAAAAATGTTTGCATTACTCATCGAATGCTATTTAAGCATGTGTTCATCACAAGAAATCATATGCATTGGGTGAGAAGATACAAACTTCAAATCCCTGTGCGATTTGCTCTTGCTCTTATGATAACGAGATAAGGTGCGCGTATAGCGAGTGTCCAGGCGATGCTTTCGGCGTTCCTCCTTATCCTCAGAATGCCACAGAACAAGAAATCTCAGGAAAATATAAAAATTGTTATTACGCGTACACGTTAAACGAATGCTGCGGTAAACCGAGATGTCCATCTGATCAAGAATTAACGCAAGAAAAAAAATGTGTTTATGGTGGCCGCACTTATAAATTAGGAGAGAGAATCTATCCCAGCGAAGATGCCTGCAAAACGTGCGTTTGCGATGAGAAATTTGATTCAGGAAGTTTCTTGTCAAGCTCGAGTTGTCGAAAAATTGAATGTGATCTCAATATGAAGTTACTCAGCAAGGGCTGTGTTCCTGTTTATCACGAGGCTCACTGCTGTCCGATAGAATACAAATGCCGTGAGTCATTCACTGACTGTTTATGATCACATTTCAATTTTTTTTTTTCTTAACAGCTCCACCGAATTTTGAAGAGAAACAAGCCATATGTGCATTGAAGCCAGAGGTTGGACCATGCGAGGCTTTAATTCAACGCTATTATCACAACGCAACAACAAAAGCTTGTGAAAGATTTACATATGGAGGTTGTGCTGGCAACGAAAACAATTTCAAAACTTTAGCCGAATGTCGGCAGTTTTGTTCGAGAGTAAAACCGACGAATGCACCGAGAGATAAAAACAAATGCTACTTTGGCGAAAAATCGTATGCCGTCGGTCAAAAATTAACGTTCGACAAGTGCATTGAATGTAATTGCGTCGCACCTCCTGACCTCGTTTGTGTCCATAGGTGTTAAGCTTCGACCAATTTTCAATTAAACGAAGCCTATGTTGCAATTCACTTTAATCCTAATTTTACGTATTTCTTTGCGTTTTAAATAGTTTCTTTCTTATTTACATTTGATTAGAAACAATTTATGAGTAAATTTTTTTACTTATAAAGTGTTTTTTGGTTAGTGAAATTAAAACTAAAATCAGAAACATGATGTAATTTTATGCGACCAATTTCATGGATTTCAAAGCTCGCAAAATAAAAAAAAATTGATTTTTCTCTTTAAAGTCTAAAATGTCTGACCGAAGGAATTTATCATCTTAACGAAACTCCGAGCAAAAAATTTTTTTGCTATTTCATTCGACTATTCATAGAAAACTTAATTACAAAAGTGACTAAAAAAATTTTCACAAGCACTGAAAAGAACTTGGTCATTTTCGATTCAATATGATTACATTCAAATCTCTATAATCCGAACAAAAATTTTGGACCAACAAATTGTTTTCAATAAATTTTACTTCCCGAAATCCGATAAGTTATTTACTTTGACATAATTTTTGGTCAAGTCGAGTTCGAAATGGCGTTTGACTGCAATTATCGTTATTATTATTGTCTTGTTTTACAACTTTGAACAATTTTTTAAGCGATAGCTTAATATAATTTAAATCTTTAAGATTTTGAGCTAAAAAAACATGAAACGAGCGTAATTGTAAATAGCGCTGTTCGAGGTGATATTCGACAAACTTATCTTCGACAAAGAGCAAATGAAGGAATCGATTACACAATAAATGTAATAAAATTGCATCATGCAACACTCGGGTGTAAATCCTTGTTTTGGCGCTTTTGATTTTGCAAATAATTTTAGAAACTTCTGTCAATGCGTTTCCTTTCTGAGAAAAGAAACGCAAACAAACAATGCCAAGCAATGTTAGCAATTTTTTTTTGTCGTCAGTTATTGTAACGTATTGAAAAACCCATTTTTAAGTAAAGTGTTGAGGCCATTAATCGTAACGAAGGTCGGAAACAAAAGCAATGTTGCTTGTCTTAACGAAATCGACGAAAAGCGAATTCATGACCACCGGAAACTACTGCTATTCATATATAAACACAAAAATAGTTTTTGTTCATTTTCAACTCGACTTTTTAAAAAGCCATGAAAATGTTTCTGAACTTTCTGCTGTTCACTTTTCTAGCCACGAGCATTGTTTTCGGGCAAAATCAGCCTGCGACTAATTCTGGTTCTTCGAACAGCAATCCAAATAATTCTGGTTTTGTTCAACAACAGGGGATAAGGCCGTACAGTTTCGGATACAGCACAGGAATCCAACCTTACAGTTACACTTACAACATTCCGCTTGATGGGAATGGGAATCCAGCTTCCAACACAGCAGCAACGCAGGTATGCTCAAATTTTTGGAATCTCTATCCCTGATTTTAATCAAATTAGAGTAACAGCAACAATGCAGGAAATACTGGAACCAATGTCCCTGTAAATGCGTTTCCAACTGCGCCAAATTTCAATACTAATAACAACAATCCTGGCGCAACTGGATTCAATATTGGCAATTTTCCTAATGTTCCGGTGAATTTTGGCGCTGTACCGAATAACGCGGGGAATGTACCAAATAACATCCCTGTAAATTTCGGCGGCAACGTTCCATTCAACTTCGGAGGCGGAGCAAATCCCGGTGTAGCTATACCCAACTTTGGAGGACCTGTCAACCCTCCAAATTTCCCCAGCATTCCAAATTTCGGCGGAGGAGATCCTGGTCTTCCTACCGTACCTAACGTCGGAAATCCTACAAATCCCGCCAGCTTCAATCCGAATGATTACGGTATACCAACATCTGAGGCTGACGACTTCGGATTTTTGAGCAATCCGAACCGGGCAAACAATCCTTCATTTCCCGCTTTTCCAGGCCTCGGCGAAGGAAGTAACAACAATAATGGATTTGATTTTGGAGGGAACAACAATAACGCCAACGATGAATTTGGTCTAGGGAATGCAGCAGGAGGTCTCAGTATTCCTAACTTTGGCTCAAACAGTAATTTAAATATCAAAATGTTAAAATTATCAAAGTGACCGAATTCCTCCTTAGATAATAATAACAACGACGGTTTTAACTTCGGAGGAGGCAATAGCAATAACGACAACGATTTTGGCTTCGGTGGCAGCAATAATAATAATGACGATTTTAACTTTGGTAGCTCAAACAAAAACGATGACTTTAGCATCGCGGCCAGCGATCCAAAGAATTCAATCGCTCTTGATCCTTACAGCCCGATAGGAATGCTTAACTTGAGTCCCAAATATCAAAACCCATATCAAGGTGTGTACTCTTTTTACCCCGATTATCGCTTGACTTAAAGTTGAAACAAATATTTTAAATTATTGCCAAATCGACTATCTATAAATATTATATATAGTTCATGCTGCTTCCATTGTCACAATAATTGCTATGTACTTTTCATTGAATAAAAATATTTAATTTCAGAGAACTCAACCTCAGTGCAACATTAATTTTGGATTAAATGGACTTATTTAAATTTATTCTTCGTATTCTCCGTCAATCCAGCTGAAAAAAAGCTCAAGAGAATTTATGTTAAAAGTTTTTTAGCCATTGTGAAATAAAAAATGCTTGAGTCTTGCCAAAAATTTAAATGGTCGTTGGTATTTGACATTGATTGGTTCAAAATTGAAAATTTGTTTATGTTCATGCTACTCGATTATTAAACTTCAATCGTGAGTGAGAAAGGAAAACAAGAGTTTGATTTCGGTTAAGTGTGTAATAAATCAATTTTGGTGAGTTGAGTCACATATTATTTGCTATTGATACTCGTTAACGCCATAACTTTTGAAAGAACTCAGATAATTTAAGTGTTTTACGCGTAATGCAACATTTTTTTAATCGCCTTAAAGCCAACAAATGTCAAATTGAAGGTTAACCTTGTTATCGCTAAGTATCGCCGTTCTACTTTTGCATGTATGAAACAGCATAGTTCATAGTTTTTAGACCGCGACGAAGTTAAAAACTCATTTTAAAAATGAAGAAATGACGCTCAAGCTCTTTCTATTGCAACGCTTTGTGATCGTTCTTTTTCATATTGCTAATTGAATGTGAAAGCTGCTTTCATTTTGGTCTTGGAAAACAAAGTAAAATAAACTCAGTTCGATGAATATGAAAGTTATTGAAATTATGAATAAGGAAAATTGAGGATATAATGTTTAGTTTATGCAGCGTGCCTCAAAATTGACGAAACACCTTACAAAAATTAAATGAAGCAAAATGTAAATGGAAAAACATAATTTGTGTCTTATTTAGTACTTAATTACAATCATTTAGTTAATATTATTTGGCACCAATTTCGTTAAAGACAAAAATTTTTAATTCAACCGCATTTTCAAGAATCATGGTAAGTTCTAGAAAGCTAAAGAAATATGAAAAATTTTTCGAACAGCGTCCGTATTTACTCGAACATTGTTTTAGCATCGAGAACTTTTTCGAAAGGAACGACATTGAGCTTTACTTCTGCTAAAACAACTTCTAACGAATTCATTGAAACGATTTTAACTGAAAATGAAATTTTAAACCAACATTTAGGCTTGGAAAGCACTACAAAACAATTTTGGGTACATTTCGGGAACAATTTTTATAAGAAATCACTTTATTCATATTTTTATCACAAATATACAAACAAGTTATCAAGAGAATAACATTAGTATTATAATATTAAAAATAATATACATGCGGCGAAGTAGACAATAAGATCTCATGATAAATTATTTTCATTTAACCATAGCCGAAGCCCCAACCATAGAAGTAAGGATATCCCCAAAAAGGGCGATAATAAAATGGATAATGATAATACCAATATGGGTAAGACCAACCAAATGCATCGACTAATTTGCAATTCACCAACAAGAAGATGATCAAAAACAATATGCACTTAAAAGAATTCAACAACATTGAAACCCGTTAAAAACGAATTAAAACAAACTTATTTCAAAAGTGAATCTGTTCTAAACTTTTTTGTCAGACTTACCCAAAGTTTCATGGCTAAAACTGGACTCGAGAAAAATTGAAACTAAGGGTTAAGGAGACCATTTCTTCAGTATTTATACTCTTGGAAGAGAGCTCTCTCCACGTTGTTCTTAAACTAGCCTTAATTGCTATAAACAACTTCCGACATTAGTGACCAATACTTGGTGCTCGTTATTATATAATTAAGTCCACGCTTTTCGTAATAATTGTCACTCGAGTGTAACCTGCTTTCTAAGGCTTAAAGATTTTCGCTATTTTTTTCACCGCTCCATAATTTTGTTTCATATTCATTTTTTTCGGCGATAAATGCGAAACAAGAGGCAATCAAACTTTTCACAAACTAGTTCAACGCATATAAAATGCAAATTAATTATTTTTTTCTCAAATTTTCGAGTAAACACTACATTCTTTTTGTGAAAGTAATTTAATCTAAAACGAGCATTAGACTGAAACTATTTTCCGCTTTTTTTGCGAAATGTTTCTTTTTATTCACTGAGCCAAAAAATTCAATACAAAATTAACTCTCATTCGCGAAAAATTCTTATCATCACTCAGGCAGCTAGTTATCTTATAGTGGTCACAATGTGTGAAAGAAAACAATTTTAAACTTCTCTTCCTATATTAAGTAAACATTAATAGTTTTTAACGCCTTTAAATAGAGTGTTTTGAGTTTTAACAACAATCTAAAAATGTAATTGCAAATAACAATGAAAGTTAATTGGTAAATTTAGGTTTCCTAATTTGAATTACATGTTAATTCATGAATTTACAATTAAACGGAAAACCGAGTAACCAAATTCAAGCGTGATGATGAATTCAAAATAACAGTTTGTCGCAATTGGTTTCCTAGAAATTCCTAGAAATAATTTACAAATAGTAAAAATTAATAAATCATTAGTAAATTAGTAAATCACACTATTGAAAAAACACTATCGCTTTTCGATTAAGTTTTCTATAGCTAATTGTAAAATAATTTTCATCAAGTTTAGTGAATGGCATCTAAAAATCTTAATTTGCCTGATTCACCCACTGTATTTTGGCGACAAAAAGAAAAATTTATTGATAAATATCAAGCGAAAGATGCTAAAACTAATGCTAAATCTGTTTCTTGAAGTTTTTTAATTCAAAGAGAAAAATGAAGATGTTTGCCAGTTAAAATGATTGAAACATTTTGATCTTTAAGATTCGCTTGAGTTAATATGAAATTTACAACGTTTCGAGATATTAGTAATTCATATTTAACAATAATTAGGATGGTAACAGTTGAACGAATAATTTTTTAATGAAAAAATAATTTTTTTACTGTTAATGAATCGTTCTAATATTTACAAAGGACACTTTTAAAGTGCTACTAACTGATTCTCACCAAATTTTGAACGCAACTTCTTTTTGCACAGTAATGCATATTGCGATGATTTTAAATTGTCGGATGTGGTCGCGAGATATTTCAGTTCAAAGATAAAATATAAAATTTAA
>NCKU01005033.1:0-10904 GCA_003675995.1 Dinothrombium tinctorium
AAGATTTATCGAGCTGATCTTTTGATATTTCTCAGACGCAACGATAACATAAGACAAATTTTCAAACATCTCGCTTAAAGCCTACTTTTTTCTCTAGTATCAACAAATTTTGTGCGAATAAATAAATCATCATGTTTTCACTTGTAACTATAAATATACGTTGTACTAGCAAAAATAAAGCTCTTTTTGCTTGCTGAAAAGAATAAATTTTATCTAAAGTTTGTGCTTAATGATAAATGTTAACGAAATGAAAGATATTTTCGTTGAAAATATCAAAGCTTTTAAATAGTAACTTATTCAAATGAAAAAAAAATGTGCGCATTATCATTTGAATAAAGCATTTAATATTAATGATAATCATTAATTTGAAATGAAGTATTTACGTCGCAGAGACATGAAAAGAGTTTTTTAGAAAAATAAAATGTCTATCAAGGGTACAATATGATGCACTATTCGATTTTAATCATGAATTCGGTTCAATAACAAAAATGTAAGTGAATATAAATAATCTCCTTTTCGAGAAATTTTCATCAAATTTTATCTCGTCATCATAATATTTGAAACTCTTATCGATCGCTAGCTGAATTACAACAGAAGTTTGAATTTTTATTATTATTTTTTTATTTTTTAAAGAAATATTATTTTTCTACACGACAAGACACTGAAACCGACGTATATAAATAATCTCAAATTTCGGCTAAAAGCATTCAATTTTTTTTTATCGTCGCAAACTTTGACGGATTAAAAAATTTTTCATTTCAAAGAAAAAGAACAAACATTACCCTTTGAAAGCAAAGTGTATATGAACGCTTGAACAACTGAGGACATTAAAAAAAATTTAAATTCCACAAAAAGTTGCTTTAAAAAGAGAAACTCGCTAAAAAGATTAAATTTGCATAATGCGGATGCTTTCGATGATATTTTCAAAATGAATTTATATAGAGAGAATTACTTTTGAAATTACTCGCTGAAAAATGGATGTTATTTCACAAGAAAGAAGCACTACTGAAAATGTTTTTTTTAAAGTGTAAATTTTGCTTCTCCTAGCATTTTTCTGATCTTATTGGTCAATCTTTGAGCTTATTATTGCTTATTAGTAAGCATCAGTCTGTTCTTATCAAATCTGCATATCACGCAGTATGCGATTTGAAATAATAAGACATTGAAATGCGAAAAAAGAAAATTTCAAACTTACGATTCACCGCTGCCGATCGATGAATGCCGTGAAACGGATTTAGGTGACATTTCATATTCGCTATCGGAGCGATAGAGAAACGACTCTCTTCGCGATGGCATATTTTGAAGAACCAAACCAGAAGAAGGACTGCCGGCATCGAGTAAATGCTTATTCGGCGAACCCGACTCATCGGCATCGAAGCTAATGAAAATGAAAAGAGAAAAGAAAGATTAAATTCTCTTCTATTGTACGTTTGTTTGAATTAATGAGCGAACGAAAACGAAAGCGAAAGTCATCACTGAAATTACTGAATGCTTTAAACTCAATCATAAGTTTGAGGAAAGAGAAGAAAGTTTGGTTAAAAAGAAGTAGAGAAGAGAAGGTAAAGAAAATAGAGTTTGTCAAAAGACAAAGAAGTGAAGTTAGACAGAAATTTAATTTCGGTTCCGACAATAATCAATTTGGTTGATGAACGCTTTAAAACTCTCGCTTTTTACTAAAGATGAAGAATAAACATCTCATTTTTAGCATTCAAAAGCACTAAATACATAGAAAAGGATTCACTTGTTAAAAGCAAAAGAACAAACAGAGAACATTTTCAATTTAGAGTTAAAATATATACACACACACACGCTGCACACTGATACGCACTATACTCACTCAAACTTTATCATTTCTTTTCACTCGATCTCTCAATGTACACAAAATGATCTCGCAATAAGCATTTTTCTATTTACTCCTTTTAAAACATAAGAGTAAAGAACATGAATATATGTGATATTAAAACTTTGATGCGAAACAAAATTGCTGTTAATATGAAAGTTTTTTGACAAACGAGCTTTTCCACGAAATGTGGCCAAAAATTTTCACATACATCACTCAAAATTCGTTTCACATTTTTATTTTTTCTTTCGCTTTTTCTTTACGTTCTTTGATTCTCGCGCAGCGATTTCAAACGCTTCGTTTTTGTGATGAACACAACCTCACAAGAACGTAGGACACACCGTTTTTTCTTACACGCACTATTTCAATCCTACTGCTTTTTCGCTCATTTTTAAGTGAATTCTAAGTTGAAATTTGTAAAAATAAAATCGAAATTACGAGTTAAACTTGAGCCAAAAAAAGATTTTTCAAAGCAGATGATGCGCATAAATTATCGCGCTCGCATAACATTAATCTTTTTTACTAATCACAGAGGCTAAGAAAGTAACATTCGCATCAATTCTCCATCTTCACCTTTTCATCGTTTGAAATGCAGACAGAGATGCTGCTTTGTTCAAATTGTTTTTTTACTTGTTTGGGTACACTTTTAAGTATTCGTCTGTTTAACAGCAATAAAATAAATTTTAAAAAATGAAAATTAAAAAATTGTGTTTATTGTTTTTAAAAAAGTAAATCACAAAAGAAAAGCGAAGAAAGAAAAGAAGAAGAGCAATGAATGAAATTACACGCTTCTTGACATAAAAGGCTTCATTTTTCATCCTCACATCCTCACTTGCGTGTTTTTCCAGCCATTAAATCACTTCAGACGCTCTTGGCATTTAATAAGCAAGCAACGTTGCAGAAATTGAAAAAATCAATCGATAAAAACACTATTTTGTTGATCAGGCAAGATTATCAGTGTGAGACAATAAGTTAGGATTAAATATAGTCTTCGATGGGATAAACAATTTGAGTTCAAGCTTCATTTACAGTACAAAATCAAATAGAAAAAAGGTTGTTTTGATTGTTGCTCACGTGCGGAGAAAATGAAAAAGAAACTAAATGAAAAGCAGCGGGTAATTGCATGGAAATTGAACACTTTGATCAGATGAAATTGCAAACTACTTTGTATTTAGTAAGAGTATAAAAAATCACTTCAAAAGAAGAGAAAAACAAAAGTGAACAAGTGGATGTTTGCATCAAAAAAGAAAGCATAGATATAGATATAGGTGAAGAAATGGCAAATTGTTTACTCTTCTTTAGCTATTATGCATGACACGATTGAAAGATTTGCTATATCTTCTATATCATTCTATTTTTTTTTTCTCGCTCATTCATCTATCACTTGGTATGTCGTAACGCCAAATTCATCAAATTAAAAGTTATAATTGCTATTTGATATTCTTTCAGCGAAATTTGATCACCAACATAAGCATTTTTGATTTTTATTACAGTAGGAGTGAATTGGTAAAAAGTCATTTTTGGACATCGACATTTATTTTTAGGATCAATTCGTTTTTTTTTTTTGTAAAAATATATTTTAAAAGCTATCTTAATGTATTAAAAATTAAATGAAATCACTTTTTTCATTGTGCATTGTTTATTAAATTTCAAAATCTCCCTTGTAAAAAAGTCACAACTCAAAATTAAATTTCTGATTATTGTTGATTTAACAAGATATTCACAAATATTTAAAAAAATAATCACATTTTCATAATTTCAATTAAAAAGATGGAAAATTAAAGATTTATTGAAGTTTTTAAGGAAAGGAGTTGCTATCAAACCTTACACAAGCAGCAATAAAAGTAAACTTCGAAATAGATCTGTTAAGTTACGAAGCCTGCAAAGATTTGCCGGTTTTCTTTTTATCCATTTATTAAGTTTCAAAATGAACATCATGCATGAAATCTTCTCAAATGAAGCACGAAAAACATGACGTAGAAATCAGTTTTTTCTCTAAACTTGACAAGAAAAGAGAATTTCTATAAAAAAAAATTGATGAATTAAGGGAGAATAATTAATTGATGAATTTCGTGCATAGAAAATCAAGCGAATAAAAGCAATTGGAATGAAATTTATGCTAATTATATTCGTTTTAAAAAAAATTACTTATTTTCTAAAGATATTGTGAATATATTGATGAAGCAGGAAACATTTTTCTTTGTGTTATTTTTAAAGTTGCATATACAACAAAAAATAGTTCGGTGCTCGAATTCAATTGAATTTGACTTAAATTTTGTTATTTGAAAATTGGATACCCTATGATAGCAAATTCTTGAGAAAACTATTCTTTCATTTTCTTGCTCTTACAAAAAAAGATTGAATTGAATGCAATGCAAGCAATGAGCGAAAGAAAAGTAGCGGATGTTTAGTAAATTCGATTAGATTCTTTATGTATTATATTCTGCACATAAAATACATTTGTACGCTGAGTTTGCTTGCATAATACTTTGCATTCTTAAAATTATAGCTGAAAGTAATCACATTCGCATAGATATGTAACATTAACTGTAATAGAACTGTTTTTCATTTTCGGAAATTTTTTTGAGAATAAAATTTTCCTGAAAAAAAAATGATAAAAGCAAAGTGAAAGATGATAAGAAAGATGAAATATGATCAGAACTTAATGAATTCAGTTTAGTTATGTAATACAATTTTCTATAATTTTAGTGAAAATTTGTCAAGAGTTGAAACTTAAAATAACGAAAAGATCGATTTCATCGAAAATTTTTCATTTTGGTACACTTGAATTTTTAGCTAAAGTATTGATTTGAATATCACTTTTATAGCAGCAAAAAGTAAATAATGATTTATGAAGTAAATAATGATTTATGAAGTCTGTCGCTCACCTTTCTCTATAATAATTGATTCGAGGTATGAACATATTTGAAAAAACATGAGATTTGTGGCAAAGAAGCAAAAACACTAAATGAACTCAGTAAAATTGAATAAAAAATTCCTATGACTGTGTCTCTCTTTCAGGAATAAGCTTAACTGTCATAAACATTTCACATTTTTTGACATTTATGTTTCGCGAATTTTTGACACAATGTTAAAACTGAGAGAAAAAGAGAAAAACTTTCACAGGTTGAAAATGGACATTTTTTTTAAATGCCAAAGTTAATATGAAATCAAAAATGAATTTTAAGAAATTGCATTTCGAATGAAATATTTAAACGAAAAGAAAAAACTTGTGTGCCACTTGCGAGCAGCGTTTAATTTTTCATCGTGAAATAAAATAAAAAACTGTGTAGAGCATAAAATAATGAAATCGAAACGAAAGCTGCTTTTAATCACGATCATATTTAGAACGAAATAAAATTAAACGATCGTGAGAGCAAAACGTTGTATTAGCAGGATATACGCAATTTCAGATATCATTGTACACGGATTTGAGATATTTAGAGATTTTCAACGTCAAACGCGATAATTGTTAAAAGCGAAAGTGTCAGAGAAAACTAAAATAAATGAAAATTTGATTTTTAACATTTGTAAATTGTGAATGCAAATGTATTTTAAACATTGTATTGAAAATAAATTAAAATAAAATTGAAAACAATATAAAATATTATGGCGGATTCAAAATTTTAAAATCAATGTTTAATTATTTGACGAAGTTAGAATTTAAAAAATTTTACATAGTTTGCATTTCAAATACACGGGCTTTGTTTAAACATGCAAAGTAAAGAATGAATGCGTGTTTTTCACTCGAGTGGGTAAATATTAAAAAAGAGCGGAAATTAATTTGCTTTTTTGATTTTTTAAATCGTAGCTTTTGCTGAACATTAAAATGACGGCGATCAGAAAAAAACATTTTCTAAATGTGTTGTAAACGCGAAAATATGAAGCCAGAAAATGGGAAATGAGAACGAGGTATGTGTGTGTACTTTTCAAATGTAATGTATACACAAAGTGCTGCATATACGTGAAAATGCTGCTTATGAAGTTAAAATTTAAAAATAAATAAAAAATTCGTGAAAGGACAGTTGCGTTAAAAAATATTTCATCTCACTTAAAACTTGCTTTGCTGCAAGGCAATAAAGCAAAAGTCTTTTCCGACACGAGTGTACACTCCGTTCACTTAAAAAGAAAATCTTTCTCCATGCTTTTGCATTGTTTTCGCTTTGTTTCTAAATGAACAAAGTGTACACCAATAAAGAAAGCGTATATGAAAATTGCACGCATGAAATTGATGGGTGACAAAAATGGAGTCATAACACTAATGATCGCTGTTTATTTGACAAGTAGCTAGAGAGTATGAAATGCAAATACCACAAAAATGTACGCATTGGGGTCTATTGAGAAACGGAAAAAAAATTTTTGTCGTATTCGGCCCTCGTTGAATATATTTTCGGCATTTTTTGAACTCGAGAAAGAATATTTTTAGCGGTTTTAGAAGTACCTCGAAGTAGACTTATCTCGCGTTAAACGTGGTCCGATTCGTAAAAAGTTGGCAGCTCTCAAACCAGAAGGATACGAAAACCTATGCGACGATTGAGTGTGAGAAGATGATGCAAGCGACGATGATTGCTGAGGAACAAATGAAGCGGAAGAAGAACGAGAGGTCGTCAATCTCATTCGCCGTTGTTTGCTAGTTAAATGTGATGATATCGAAGTCGGAAATGATGACGGTTTCACGCATTCATCTTTACCGCTGTTGCTATTGTTGTTCGTTTTACTCATTTTCGCAATGATCACATTTTTGAGCCAAATGCAAAATATTGCGAGCGATATAAACATAATATTCTCTTCGAAAGCGCACTTTCAGATAGAAAGAGGCAAAAAGTAATTCATTTCAAAGAAGCTTTCTTCGCTTCAAGCAAAGAAACGTGAGAAAGAGCTGAATGCAAAATGATGATAATTATCTCGTCATTCGCCGAAATTAAACAATCTGCATTCGAAATTAATCGCGATCGAAAAGCAATTTTAGAAATTAATTTTTAAGCAGTCCGATTTTTTCACTAAACTCTTTTCTGAATCAACGAATTGAAGCGAATAAGCGAACGATAAAAACTAACACATTCACGTTGTTGTTGCACTGAACGCCAAGAAGCAAAAGTCAAGCACACGTACAAATTCTTTTTTGATCGATATAGTCAGTTTCATGCGCATTTACTAGAAGCGTTCGTTTCATCTTCTCTCGCTCACATCGTACGTACACCTTATACAAATACAAAAACACGTAGATATGCACACTGCTATCTTTGCATTGTCACTTTTTATGCGTCTAATGAAAATGATGCAAATAGAAAGGAAAAGGTGATAAAGAAAGAGGAGTTCAATGAATAGAGTTCGATAATTAATTGATTTGCTTCATTGCTTATTTATCGGTGCATTGTTTAGAGGTAGATGAGGCAGGAAACAAAACATCACGTCAATTGTGATAAAAAGTAAGAGAACGAAATCAAATAAGGAAATAAAGCCAAAAAGAGATGACAAATTCAATTCTTTCATTCATTACGGAATCCGGGATTCGATGTAAAAGAAAAGCCATCGCCCTATCTGTAAACATGGTTTATCGCGAGTTGCACTAAAATCGTACAATAAAATTGAAAAATTTTTGCTGTTCGGCACTCTTTCAAAAATCGAATTTATTAAAGCGACTGATAAATAAATCGATTGCTGTAACACTAAACATACTACATGTGTTGTTAAACATGAACAGCTAGCTTCTATCATATTGATTATATTATAACGGAAAAGGTATTTCGTACGTGCCGTGAATGACACAGCAAAAGATGAATTTGCTCTAATGAAAGAAGAGAATGTCTGCTTTTTTATGCAGGCGAAGCAGCGAAAAAGCATTAAAAAGTCAGTTCTAGTAAATATGTTAAATCCAATATTTGGCTTTGAACTAAACTTTTGCGCAGATTTTTTTTTCGTTTTGCCTAAAATTCACTTGTATTTTCGAAAGAATTTTCAACGAATTTCATTTTAAACTATTTCGCATAGAAACGACATTTTTAAACAATTTTTTTACTTGAACATTCATTGTTAACAAATAGGCACATTTCTACATAAATGCAGCTGTACATTCGTTCTTTCACTCTTTTTTTGCTATTACTGTAAAGCACATATTTTAAGTAAAGCGAAAGGTTTTTTGGAACACAAATGGGTAAACAGAAACGAAGTTTATTTATATAGCGCGTGTTTTTATGTATTGACAAAATGCGTCTTTTGAAAATCTCGCAAAGCGTTAAATTTGGATGTTTTATGCTCTAACTTCAATGATGATTATTTAAGCAAAAAATTAAGTGCTGCTTAAATAATTTTTTATTTTTAGTGTATTTTTTTATTTTTTATCTGAGTGCAAGTAAGATTAAATGAGAAGCTATTTTCGGTTGTTTTAAGATAAAAGAAATTTGTGAAAAATTTAGTAAGACACAATAATTTCATTGTATTAACAGCAAAAAGTAATTTTTAAAAAGTTAATTTAGAAAGTTCACAAACTCAATTTTATAAATCAAATTTTTAGAATAGAAACTTCTTCTTTTTTTAATAAAAAATTTTTGAATACTTTCCTAAACGTTAAGAGAAAACGAATTTACTTATTTTAATATCCGCCAGTTTAAGGTAAGACAAGAATATCAGAAGAGAATTTTGAAATAAAATAAAGTTTAGCGAACTAGAAATAAGGAAAATTGAAAAAAAAAAATTCAAAATAAAAATTTATTTCACTATTTTCATTTCATGCAACTTTTTTTATGAGATTCAGTTAGATTTTCACAAGTTTTTACAAACTAACTTTGAATCAGATTTTGTTCATACAAAAGTAAAAATTTTTTTCTTTTACTTCACTCGTTTTTTTGAACAAAAAGAGCCAGCAAAGTATAAGATAAAAATGAGTGGATTATATGAATAGAAAACTCTTTTTTAAAAATTAATTCGTTTGAAAGGTAATTCTAAAAAGTTTTTTCAATTATTAAATTCGTCTGAAACCAGCTTTAGTTTGAAAGGTTAAAATGCAGAAAGTCGATAAAAATTAAAAGTCAATTCATCTTGCATAAAAAAATGGGAATTTGAAAACAGAAATCATGATATTAAAAAAAAAAATTCTGTGCATTTTAAATTAATTTAGTTGTTTTGAGAAAATAGATCAACTCGTTGTATTCTATAGAATCTGATATGACCTGTAAGGAGACAGTGATGAAGTGAGTTTATTTTGGACAAAATTTATCGCTTCGTTTGGCCCATTTTATCTTTTGTTTAGCTAGTGGATGATTTAAAATGATTACGTCTTGTACGTTGATTTTAATCTTGTTTTCATTTTTCATGTTACTCTGTTTAAAAATAAAAATAACTTAATTTATGAGAACGCATTAAGGCTAGAAGAGCGACGATTTGAAGAGATTTTATTGATTTCACTTTTAAGAATGAAAGCAGTGACATTTATTCTCACTCAAATAAGCTAAATTCATAAAATATTTACGATTATTCGCGAGTTGAGCAAAGCTAATGAATAATAAATTTAGACTAAATGACCTACTCAAATGAACTTCACGCATTTGATCCGAGAAATTTTTCGCTCGAAAATAATTAAGAGAAATTAAAACATGAAAAGCAAACATTGAAATTAAGAGTGAATTTCAAAAATTAAATTATAAATTCAATTAATGCGCTTTCTTTGTTAAAAAACTAAACTCAATTAGAAATCATTGAAGTAAATGCGAAAGAAATAAACGACGCACTTTGTTCTCGAAAATTAACGCTTTCGTGACTAATTAATTAATTAATTAATTTTGTTTAGCTTGTTGAGTCTCCAAAACAGCTAGGAAAAGTTTTTGAAAAAAGTTTTAAATGAGAAATGAATTTATAAATAAAATTTTTCAATTGAAAAAGCATTTGTTCAATTTTGAAACTAAATTTCATTGATTTTTCTGTTTTCTGTTCAGTTTTCAATCTCGAGTACAATTGTTGTGAAAATAACATTCAAATTCAATGACTTTCGAGAGATGAATAAATATTATTCAAATTGATTTCGATTGCTGAATAAATCCTTTCAATTCTTAAATTTCTGCGAAATAAAAATGTTCAAAATTAATTTCGCTAAAAATGGTTTTCCGGCTATAAGACGAATACAAACAAAGTTCGTCTATGTTTTATTTGCTTTGTTAAGACCAAAAATATTTTCTGAAAAATCAAAATTTTGAAGAGAACTAATGTTTTTGCTTTTAATCTCAAGGGAAATTTCATATTCAAAACAAGTAATACGATGTTATTACGTAAATTGTTACACATCATGAATTTTGATAGTTTCGAGTAATGAAATATTCATTATTTCTTAATCGTAGATTAGCTGTGAATGTAATATAAATGCGAAAATTAAAATAAAAGTGAAGCGCATGAATACGAGCATATAAAAGTGGAAATGAGCCTATTTAATTATAAAATGAGTTTATTTAGGTTTACTATTTAAAAAAGTAAGAAAAAAAAAGAAAATTTTACATTTTCCTTTGAGCTTTCCTAATTCTTTATCGTGATTAATATTTTTTATCTAGATGTGTATTTCAATAAGATTCAATTCGTCGATGACATTTTAGCATATTCTTCGCTTGGGGCTACGGAATGAGATATTGATAAGTGAATAAATTTCAATTCAATTCAATATTTAACATAAAAAGAATTTCAACGGAACTCAAGAATTTGTCAAAATCAAATATAATTTTTTGCTTTAAGTGAATGTGTAAAATACTTACGAGACCATAAGCGTTTGTAGATTTATAAGATTAAAACGTATTTAAGCAAATAAAGAAAAAAAAATGAAAAACATGTTTTGCTAAGAAATCATTTCGCTAGAACCAGTCATTAGAGTAATTCATAATTTTTAAAATTTATGCTTAATTTTCGCTATATTTTTTGTTTTGTTTTCTTTTAAATGCATTAGTAAGGATTCACTTATTGCGCTTTATGTTATCAATTTATTATCCATTTTCTGGTGAAAATTTTATTCAATTTAAGAAATTGTTAAAGATAGAACACAAGGAAACAACTATTTTATGAATTTTGAATCAGATGCTTGTTTTTA
>NCKU01005034.1:0-10901 GCA_003675995.1 Dinothrombium tinctorium
TGCAAAACAGTTTACTTTACATAGAGCGGAACTTTTATGAAACTTGATATATGATGACATTAGCTGATCTTTACTCTTATTTATTTCAACCAAGCTCGTTGAAGGTCATTCGAGGTCACATGTAAAGTTTGGTTGTTTTTACCCAAATTTTGCAATTTTCGAAATTTTTACACCTTTAGCTGCGTACAAAAAAGTTAGTGGCGAGGTTGAGCGGACATGGGTAAAGTTGCTGGTTTTTCTAATATAATATTTGAGTATTCAGCTTTTATTCTTAATTTAAAAAGAAAAAATTATATGAAAAACATTAATTAGCGTATATTTAGATGAAAACGTTTAAATTTCAAGTTTCAAAACATCGATACATCAATCAACTTTTGAAAGTTTGAATGATTGATCTAAAAAAATCACTGCGCCTTAATTTTTCATAATAACAAATTATGTTTTCCTCTCATTCAAAGTCGTCGCATACTTTTGTTTACATTACGCTAAATCATTTTCATTAAGTCGCTAACGAAATGGAAAGCCATAATCATTTTACGTATTTATAAATTTTTGACATTAATTTCGAATTTCGTTATCATACAAGTTCGCGTAAAGCTTTGTACTACAAAAGTTAACAGATTCCACTCTTCATAAACTCACAAAATTCACTTTTTTATAGTTCATTGTATTCAGAATTACATTTTCACATTTAATAATAGCTTATTCCATCACTAGAAAATTATTTTTAATTGAAACGTATTATCTATGTTTTTACATTAAAAAACGCGTCGCATTGCTTCAATTGATTGAATTACTTTTTTTGAGACATGTACAACTAGGACCGAAATTTTTTTAAAAAAAGCTTTTATCTGAAAAAGCATTTTACTAGTAATTTTATGAAAAAAAAATGTTTCTCATTTTATTCGCAGAGAGAAACTCCATATACTCTGTTCAAATTAGCACATAACTTAACTAGAAAAATAAAATAAAATAAAATAAAATAAAATATTTCATTTCTATTCAGCTATTTCGAGCTAAATATGCATTTATGCTGACAAAAAATATATCGACCGATATTCTTTATCTGTTCACAATGCTTTTTATTATTATTTTATAACATTTGAAAAGCAAAAATTCAAAAAGTTGTGTAATGGTTTCGTTTCACTTTTATAGTTGTTACTTTACATTGATGACCATTCCCTTTAAAAAATGAAGCCGCATCTTAAAACTCGATTGTTTGCTAATTATCTTGACATTGAATTGAGAAATTTTGTTTACTGTTGCTATTGTTTCGTTAGAAGCGAAAACAACAACAACGCAGAATACAAAATTACTTCACCATAGCGTTCGAACAATCCAGATGAAAAAATACGCGCAGAAAAAACTCTCGATGAAGATTTTACATTCAAATCTCATAAACACAACTTTCATAACATAATTCTATCGATTCAAGCTCATAGTTGAAAAATATTTTTATCGAAAGTGATTTTTTTTTTCAAAGTATATTCACTTCTTTCAACTTTTCCTCCTTTCAATTTATAATTGCTAAGTGTTTACAAAATTCGTAACGTTAGAAACAGAAAATGTGATTGTGATTTCTTTATAAGGGCGATCAGAGCTAGCGAGCAACAACAAACTTTTTACTCGCGAAACTTGTAAGAGTTAAAAAGTTATCGCCATTATCACCGCATCATAGCCGTTACACAACCATCGCTAATATCGAATTGAATGAAATTATTCGTGAGACCGGAAGAGCGAATGACATTCACCGCTCAACAATATTTCGCCTACGTCGACAAAATACTCTTCGCAAATGGATTAACCGTTTACAATACGAGAAAGCGTTGGCTACGGTATTCATTCGCAGCATTGAAGCTATTGTACCTTTACTATCACTTTTTCATTGTTTTCCGCCGGCTTACGATCGACATCCATAAATCGCTCGGCATTCAATTTTTTCTCGGCTTTACATTAGCCATAGCCACATATCACTATTTTTGGTTCATTACGAGCGATATTCGCGAAATATTCGAAAAAATTGTCGACCTCTGTACGCTTAGATACAGACAATGCATCCGAACCGCATCAATCATCTCATTCTACGTATGGCTGTCGCTCATTTTAATCGGTTGTCTCATGCAAATATGCGATTGGCTTGTTTTAGGCACGACCAAATATGCTGCGACTATGTATTCGATACCAGCGATTTCTAAAATTTACTGGCTTTCGGTTCTTCTTAATCTCGTACACCTAATTCTATTCAGTCTCAACATCTACGGCTGGTTTTTCGCTACAATAATTTTCTTCGCTTTTATCGTCATCTCGATCGCCGAGGTGAACAGAAGCTTTAACGATATTCTCTGTCACGACGTCGCTCATCTGGATATTGATAAATTAAGCGATCAATTACACTTGCTTCTTATTCGATGGCGACATATGCGAGTGTTGAAAATTAAATTCTATCGTGGCTATGGACCGATTTCGTTCAGTTGGTTTGCGCTTCTATTTTTCGAATGCACAATTCGAGTGGTGAACGAAGTAGATCACCAACTACCCTCGTCGCAAACCTTCGTTCAATTCGTTTACAATTGGGGCTTTTTCAGCTTAAATTGTGTAACATTATTGTGCTTAATTTTCTATTGCGAATTCTTTGTTGTAAATGAGAGTAAAGCAATTGATAAATTCACAAATCTATTGATCGAGTCGAAAAATTGTGAAATTCTTAAAGTAAGCAGAATCGCGCTGGTAGAAGAAATCAATCGACGACCAATTATGCCTTCCTCTTGGGAATTGTTTATAATTCGCAAAAATGTTATCCTTTCGTTTCTAGCGGCAATTGTACCATTTTCAGTGATGGTAATGCGTTTGCTCAAAAAAGATGATTTTTTAAGCCCTAAGCAGCTTACATCTAAAACATTTTAATCAACGAATTGTTACAATTGAAGGTTGTAAGTTTAAGGAAAAAAGATTTTTTGCTCAAATTGAGATTGAGATCCAACTACAATTAAAAATCGTTTAATATAATCACGATTTTCATCTAAAATACTTGTTCAAAAGCAGAACTATAAAATATTAGGCATATGATTAAAATATTAAACGCCTATTCAAATATTTGTACATGTTAGCATGCTTTTCGATTTGTACTAGTCTTTGTGATAAACTTTTGATTAATTCGATAAAATTTTCTTTTTGAAACAACATGTAGTAAAAGTTTCCTATTTTTAAACAAATAAATTATCATAGCTAACAGTCATTTTCGTAATGTTTCTTTCAAGCAATATACAGAGGGAGAAACCAGTTAAAAAATTTTTGTTCAGTTTTGATCTGTTCGCAACTCTTTTATGCAAATTCCTCTTTAAAACCCAAATTGACCATTTAACCGATATTTGCATCAAAATTATTGATTTTTTTTTTTTTGATTGGAGCAATACATGTCGATGAAACTATTTTGTTTTTATAGACACATTTTAAGAATAAACTCAATTCGTGATTCTCAACCATCTTAACAAATCTTTTACTCTATTCGTATTTGACAAAAAGCGAAACAAAAAAGAAAAAGTTCGAAGTTAGACGATCAAAAGTGCAATAAATTTCGGACACATTTTTTGTTTTTATAGATTTGTAAGTTAATTAATATTAATTACGGTTAATTAAAGTTATGGCAGTTCCATGTATACATTAGGCAGGACTTGAAAGGAAGCTGCTTTTTGTGCGCGCTCCCGATTTAATGAAACTTTATTTGCAGATGGAACTTCATTTGTGTATTAAGAATTACTCCAACTATAGGTTCGAATTTTGCGCGTTAAAGTTATTCGCGTGCAGACTTTACATTAAGTCTATGGAGAAAAATTTTGTTTTTTCGATTGCGGGCTGAAATCTCAATCGATTTTTATTCGGTTTGTTTTTAAGTGTTAAAACTCATTATGTGCTAGATATTATTTTTATCTCTATTATTACTTATGTTGAAACAACCTTTAATGTTTTGATGTAGAATTATGAGACATCTTTCATAAAGGAGCAGTTGAATAGTACAAATCGGGTAAAAATCGGTTGAGATATCGCCCGCAATCGAAAAAACAAAAATTTTGCTAGACTTAAAGTTTGCACACGAATAACTTGCTTAACGCACAAAATTCGCTCCTATGATGGGGTAATTCTTAATACACACATGAAGTTCTATCTGCATATAAAGTTTTCATTAAATTTCATTGAAATCGGAAGCGGAAACAAAAAAGGTTTCCTTATAAGTGCTTAATTTTTACCATAAATTCATTTTTTCTGATTTAATGCATTCGTTTTATGCATGCTTAATGGTACTCTTAACGTGCTTATTCTAATTTTTAAATTATTATCGCATAAAACATATGCTGAGATTTATTTTTGTAAAGCGAAAACCTAGAAACAATTGTTTTAATTTGTAATTGTTTTGAATGTAAAAACAAAATAATAACGAGAAAAAATAGAATAATTTTCGTAATGTTTGTCGTTTCTTCGAGAAACGATATTCTGATTTTAGAAAACATCCGTAGCCAGAATACTTTGTATATTCTTAAGCAAAAATGCTAACAGTTACTATGGCTCTCTTCACTTTTCACGTATACTTTTCATAATGGTTATTTAAGGTAATCAATCATCGGCATTTACAAAGTAGCTTTTATATATGAGTGAAAATATGCGATTAAACCAAATTTATTTTCGAAATTTCAAACTACGTTCGTATAATAAACTCGAGTTTGATTTTTGTCTCTAACAACAAGGTAATTATCATTTTTCAAATATTAATGATATCATTAGATTGCTTTAAATTTTCATCAAATTTATTCATTTTCTGCGATAGGTAAAAAATGAAATTTTGACAAAATTTGTTAATAGTGAAGATAGCGAATAGAATTTTTTGTTTTCATTCTTTCGAAACTTATTTTGTGCAATCAAAAAGTTTTTTAGACGCATGTGGATGTGATTTTTAAATATAAATTTATGCATTTATAAAATCGAAATTGTATTTTTAATAATTAAATTTTCACTTTACATTTGCTTTATAGTACATGGAGTGTTGTGTTGAATATTATATTAACTTTCAAAGCACTTGTTCGGAGTATTTTGAAGATGACGCATTGCTCTTATTTTCACGTATAATAATCTTTATCGGAAATAAGTGAATGTGACATGGCAAAAGAACAAAAAATCAATATTCAGGCTTCTTTAAAACCGAATTATTATTTTGAATTCGTCGATAGAATGCTATTCTTCAATGGCATCACATTTTATTACATGAGATTGAATTGGTTGCGCTATATTTTTCTCGCGATAAAATTAATTTATCTCTTCTATCACGTTTACGCTGATTTTCAACAATTCATCGCCAGCGAATCGAAAATGCTGAGCATTCAATTCTTGATGAATTACATAACAGCGATTTTCACTCATCATTACTTTTGGCTAATTGCTCCGTCGTTGAAAAATTTATTCGAAGAGGTACTTGAGCAATGTTCAGCGCACGATAAAAAAATTGTGAAAACTACGTCGTACATTGTTTTTTATCTCTGGTTATCACTTTGTACAACCGCAGTATTAATGCTTTGTTGCGATTTGCAAGCACAAGGAACAGCCGGCTACGTTGAAACTGCTTTTCCGACGTTCAGATTGAATGAAAACAAGAGCCTATCGATTGCTTTAGTTGTAATCGACATGTTTTCGTACAGCTTTAACTTATATGGCTGGTTCTTCGCGACGATGCTATTTTTCGCTCTTATTGTCGCGTCGATATCGCAAATGCAAAAAACTTATTTCAGCTTGTTCTCACCTGAGGTACCGAACTACGGTCCTGAACAATTAGAAAAACACATTTACACATTGATTAATAAATGGAGAGTAATAAGAGCAATTAAAATTAAATTCTATTTCACTTTTGGACCAATTTCATTTGGTTGGTTCGCACTTCTTTTTCTAGAGTGTGCTGTTCGACTTTGCAAACAATCGCTTAGCTTGACAAAATCGCAAAATTTTTTCGAATTTGTCACTAATTGGGGCTTTCTGTTTCTTAATTTAACAGCTTTATTTTCACTTCTTGCTTTCTGCGAAGTGATCATCGTGAGAGAAATGCGATCGATCGAACGAATAACGACGAAATTGTTCAAAATTCAAAGTTTTTGTAATTTAAAATTCAGCCGAAATATTTTGATCGAAGAAATAAATAGACAACCACAAATTTTACCGAATGCTTGGGGAATTTTTACGATTAGAAAGGATACCATCCTTAAATTTTTGTCATCGGTGATACCGTTTTCGGTGATGATAGTACGTCTATTGAAGAAAGAACCGCTAACTGGCGATGTTCAACAGCAACAAAATTGAATTAATTAATTAATTGAATTAATAATTGAATGAATTTATTCCTAAAGGGCCTATCCAACAATGCGTATATTATTAGAAAGGCCCTTTCGGAATAAATTCATTCAATTGTTTAATATTTGTTTAAGTTTCTACCTTTTTTGTTTCGTATGAATATCGTAAGCAACTTTTCAGTAGTCGCCGGGCATTGTTAACGTTTCAAATTCTGATTAAATTTAGTTTATAAATAATTTTTGTTATTATATTTGCTATTACTGTTAAGTAAGCACAGTTTATTAAAAAAATGTGCAAGTATTCGGCTTATATGCAAAGCTTAGTCTCACAACGCGAGTCTCAGAAGCTTTCATGTTAGATAATTTTCAAGGAAGACAAGCAGAGTCGCATTCTTAATCATTTCTCAATCAACAGGGTGTAAACTCAGTTTTATAAAGAATTGAAAAATAAAAATTTTGAGCTTATAAAAAGTTTTTCATTTGAACTTATTATTTAGTTCATTTAATTACAAAACATTGAGATATCAATCTAAATATCACAGTGATAGAAAAAAGAATTAAAGTTGAATATTGTCAATTTCAAGAGGAAACATTCGCATATTCAAGCAATAAAAAATGCAAATTTTGGTATTTTCCCGTTAATATCTCCGAAAAGGTAAATAATTTTTTCTGTAAAAGAGAAATGAGTTTATGCTAAAATTTTAATGCTTCTTTAAATTAAAAACTTTATAAAACACCTGACTTTGAAGGCAAACTGCTTCGTTAGAAATTAAAAACGTTTCTTCATAGAAAACGCTCTCTCTCCGTATTCGTCAAATTACCTTAAAATTCTCAAGGGTTATAAAATAAGACTTCATTATACACTTAAATTAAGTTAACAATATTTTCGAATAAGTTTCACATCATTAAAAATTAGAAACTTTTCACACATAATCTATTCAGTAAATTATGAGTGAAAATAATAAAGCAGATGCGCGAAAAGACGATATGGAAAAGGATAAAGTTGGTGATGAACACAAAGATGACGAGAAGAACAATTCCGTTGAGTAAGTAAAGCATAGATAGTTTTATTAAGCGATGAAAATTGTTGATTTCAAGGGTTTAAGATGATATCATATTTGATTTCTCTTGATTATTATTGTTAAAAAATATTTCAAAATCAGTTTGAATGGTGAATTTGTTTATTTTAAATAAAAGATATTATTTTGCTTAAATATTATTCAATCAGATTACATAAAAAGCTTTGTTTGCTTAAAGTTATTTAATCACTTCTTTAATTTTAATTGCACAAAATTTAGTTTTTAGGTAAAAAATAAAAATCTTTAGGCTTTATAGTGAAGCTCCATTCTCAAAATAAGCTTTTTAATGAAAGCACCTGAACAGTAATAATTGTTAGATTTTGTTCCCAATATTAAATTTTATGTATGCAAATCATGTGAGTTTAATTTTATTTATCAAATTATTTTATTCTGAAATTCTGTGACCTGAAATTTGAACTTTTCACAGCCTGATTTGTTTCACACTACTTTTTCGTTTTATCCGGCTAATATTCGCTCATATCTTTATACGTAAATCAAATCTTCGAATATATTTTTCAATTTCTTGATAAATATTCAAATAAGCGATTTATTTTAAGCAACTTACTTTCGTGCAGTTGACGTAACACTTTTTAAATGATTATAATTTTTTATGAAGAAGAGAATTTTCATAATTCTAACGAGGAAAGTGTTTCCTATGCTTGCTTATAAAATGTTTATCACAGAAATCTACTTCGAGTGATTTTTTTTGACTCGCTTAAACCGGCTTGTTTCTATTACTCATTTAGCATATAGCCTTACTTCGTATAGCTACCATTTCTTGTGTAACGAAACAATAAGGAAATAAAAATTAAATACTCAATTCGTCCTTTACTGAAAAATTTTGTGAAAAAAATTTGGATATTGTTACATTATCCAAATCTTTTTGAACATGGAGCAATATCACTACGAGAATTAAGCGAGTTTCTCTTTCATTTCAAATTTATACTTTTGATGGTAGGATTTTTAAAAATCTCTTATTATCACGCATTCAATTTTATTCTTTTAAATAAAAATGAAAAGATTTGATTCAAACAGAGCAAAAGCAAAATTACAATTAATTTTATATTTTTCAATTAGTGAAACCATGGCTTTAATATCAAGTGTGAGAGAGTTAAACGAGCTGCTTGACTTATTCTACTTAAACAAAATCGACGTAGGGAGAAATCGTTTGGAAATGAAACCAAAAAAAGATTTTGTAGCGTTTTATGCGAATGCAATTTTTTCTGCAATTAATGCGCTGTTTATTGGTGAACCTGTAAATAAGATTAAAATAAAATGAACGAATTTCAAAAGTTTATTTTAAGACGGAGATATCAAGAGCTTTAGAGGATCTCGAGCAATTATTAAAAGTGTGTGCGAAAAAGCGGAAGCGAAAATCGTTTTTTGAGAATTTGTCGTCGATTTGGTGGAAAGACGACTTTGATACATTCACTGACAGTAATTTTGTAAAGCAATCAAATAAAAAATATTAATCAGAATTTTTCTCTTAGATGAAGCGTTCGCTGAACTATACTACGCAGAATGCCTGCTAATAATGAGCATGTTAACAATTGCAAGTGATCAAAGGATTTTGTCGCGAATTAAAGCATTTCTGCGATTAAAATACTCAAATCAAGCTTTTAAGTATTTATTTTTTTTTATGAGAAAAATTAAAAATAAGTTCAAAAAGATTTTGCGAAGCAATTTTAAACGAACGAAAAACGTGGAAATCACCGGAACTTAAAATTCAATTTGAAAATGGCATATTAAATGGACTCGGTACTATTGAATTGGTAGGTCGATTGAGCTTTAAAAACAAAAAATAATAATCAACTCAATATAAGACAATGTCAATGCTTCCGAAAAAAATTCTCAAATTTCTTAATTTGGTTGGCTTTTCTGGCGATAAAGCGTCAGCTTTAGAAATGTTAAAAAGATGCGCTGACTTCAAAGAAGGGCTAAGAAGTCGATCGGCTGCTGTTAAGATTCAAGGATTAGATTTATACACAGAACAAATTACAGGCAAGTAGTGAAAAAAATTTTAAATTTCAAGTTTATTTTTTAATAAGGATGGCGAGAATTCGAATCTGATTATGTCGATTCGCTTTTCAACTTTTACAAAGCCAAATTTCCGGAAGTATCAAAATCAACATAAGTTTTTAAAATATTTAATAAAAATTTTAATTTAAGGCATTATTTGTGCTTTTCTTCTCTGCTAAGCGACATTCGATGAAAGGAGAGTTAAATGAGGTGAATACTCTTGATTAAAATTGCGTTTAATAAAATTTGAAAAGGCAAAAGAAGAATTTCTAAAATGTATAACAATTCAAGACTCATGGAAAAGATTGCACAACATCTGCTACTGGGATATCGTTTGGTGCTATGCGTAAGTTTTATCGTTTAAAGAAGTAGAACATTTTTTCATAAATGATTCGATCAGACTTCAAAGCGATTGGGAAAATGCGTCGAATTGTGCCCTCAAATTACGAGAAGAATACGACTACTCGCGAGCAACGAATGAATATCAATTTGCGGTATTCAAAATGATGCAAATGGAAGAAGAAAATCGAATTGAATTGCAAAAAGTGGTTGACATGTCGATGAGGTCAGTCACTAGGCAAAATAATTTTGTCACAATTTCCTCTTGCGTTTATTTAATAGATTTGTTGTTACGCTGAAAAAGCGTTTTCCATTAAAAGCAATACCCGAAGAAAAATTTATTTGTACTCGTGCAGCTGAATATGTACAAACCGGTAGAGAGCCATTGATTGCGTTAATGGTCAGTTAGCTATTTAAATTACACACTCGTTGCTTCTTTCTCAAATAAAAAATTCGCAGGAATTATTTTACATATGGAGCGTACTTTCACTGACAAGCAACGTAGAAAGTATCGTCAATTTATGGCTCGAGAAGATTGACAAGAAACTAAGTGAACTCAAAGGTAAACTTTGAACAAAATATTTTATTATTTTCATACAAAGTTCTTAAGAGCGCGATAAGCCGAAATTTAACGACATTGCTGTACTACTTTTGGCAAAAGGAGTACTTCATAGAAATAAAGATGATAATGAACAGGCAGAAAAGAGCTTCCAAACCATCCTTGATAAGTCAATCAACTTGAAAAACTTCTCAATTTGATAAAATTTTTTCTGCATTAAATTAACAGCGAGGAGCAAATCGAAAATGACATTTACGTTGCAGCCCACGCTGTACTCGAAATTGGCATCACTTATTTGAAATGGCACAAATACGAGCAAGCAAAAGAGTGGCTTGAAAAGGCTAAATTGGGTTACGAGAAGTTTGTCAACGAATCTATAGCAAATCTTCGAGTGACCGCTGCTTTGTGTCAATTGGAAAAAAAATTACAAGATAAAAATTCAAAAAATTAACGCGTGCATACTAAATATCGATTATCGAAAAGTGAATTTAAGTGCACAACATACGATAAGGAGTAAGCAGTTAAGCTGACTTTCGATAATCGAAACATTTTGAAATGACAATTCATTCGAATTTGTCA
>NCKU01005036.1:0-10895 GCA_003675995.1 Dinothrombium tinctorium
AGTTCTGTTCTGTACGCGAGCCTCGTCGCACTCATTTGTGCCCACTTAATAAATCGAATTTTGCCGTTCTTTCTTATTCATTCACGGGACACCGCTCCCCACACCGCGTTCAACCGCTCGGACGCGACAATATTATTCAAGATTTATGAATATTCAAATAAAATTTGAACTCAGAGATTTCAAAGATAACAATTAATCATTAATGAGTTGTAATTTTTTCAAGAAAGTGTTTTTCGTATAGCTCATTTATTTTGCTTAAGGAAAGTTTTTATTTAACATTTCTAACAGATAGGATTAGTTCAAATAAAATGTCCAAATCGATTACTGCCTTTTAAAACAATGAAACGTGGTAGACATTTGACGTTAGTCATGCTAGTCTGACATTCTACAAAATTTCATCTGCTTGAATTCTCTAAATCTTATTTTATATCAAAATGAACAAGTCAAAAACTATTTTCAACGGTCAAGCTACCAAAAAATCTGACTTCTTTGAAAATTTAATTCAGTTTACAAATTGCTTTTTTGATCTCTTGAAAACTTTCTGATTTAAATCGAAAATTGTTCAAGAGATTTTTTCGAAGTAGCTTTTATTAAATATTCATTCGTCCTTCGATTTCCATGAATGCTTAAACATATTTTGAAAACTGTTGTAAATTTTTAAAACTAACAAGTTTTTTCAACGTAATAAATGAATTTCTTCACTTTAAGTTCGGCTTTTTGAATTCACAAAACATAAAAAATTGAATGGTTGCTAATGGTTCTTGTTTGCATTACTTTAAGTCATATAACGTTCAAAAAGCATTAAAAAATTGATATTTAAGTTTCAAGACAAATAGGAAAAAATTTAAAACTTTGCAAATAGCATTTTCCTTGATTTTTGTGCTTTTAAGCGTAAAATTTAGTTTTTAGAAAATATAGTTTCAACAGTAATTCAATTTAGAATTAATCATATATAATTTTAAAATCAAAATTTTCAAATTGTGATATTTTTATCATCAAGCTGACAATTATTCAAAATCAATATTTTAACTAATTTAAATTAATCTGCATTAATTTCCAAAATTTCTATCCATAAGATAACTATCAAAATCTCTGGCAAAATTTGAATTAAATGTTTAAAAAGGTCTACGACAAAAATTTGTTATTTGCATTATTTTTGTTTAAAAAAATGTTTAATGTTATTCTTGGCATGAGATTAATCCCAGGAAATAGCGATTAAGTTTTATGCTAGAAAAATAATTTAAGCGTTATATTTTCAGAAAAATGTAGAAAAACAAATTTTTAATATTATTTGTCTGTATTAATATTTGCGAGTTTAGGATTACTAAATTTGTATATTCTCTTGCTCAATAATGAAATTTCAGCTTCATATAAAGGTCTTAATAGTGAGTTATTAGAGAACAGAATTGAAAGACTAGCTCAAGTGTAGTAATAAAAATATTCAAATATTTATTAAAAATTCTAAACCGAATTTGTCTTTAATACATTTAGTAAATTTGAATAAAAAATTATATGAGAAAATGAAAGATTTTTAAATAAATAACAGTTTTATAGTATAAATGCATCAAATCAGTTTTCACAAGTAGAACAGATCTTGAAAGACATTTAAAATTCAAATTTTTGTGCTTATAAAGTAATCTATTTGTGTTAATTTTAAAACTATTCACAAAAATGGCTTATTTTACATTTTTAGCACAAAAAAAGGATACGGTTTGAGATCAAAAAATGAATTAAACCGTAAATTTGTTTTTTGTGCGAAAAATCAATCGACTTCCATATACATATTTTGAGTTTTTTGTTTTTAATGATAATTAAATAAAGCTTAAATAAAATAATTCCAAAATTGTGGGATCAGAATAAGCTAAACAAATTATTTGATTAAAATATAGAAACCACATGGATAATTGTACACATTGTAGTTGTATGTATGATTATAAGTAAAGAATTTAAGCAGAAATTCCGAAATAAAATCGAAAACTGGAAGCTCGCATAAACTAATACTTATTTAATGGAAAACACCATAATAAAATTATTCTGAATAATTAAAGTTCTAATTTGCACAAATTTCTTTGTGTTATGTTGAAAAACACTTTTCTACGTTGAACGAATTGAAAACGAAAATTCATTCTAGAAAAATTATAAACTCTCATCTAAAGAGTTGTTAAACTTACATTTTTCAATTCTTTTAAAATTTAAATTTTCTTCAGCATAAAAGCATACAAAATTTTAACTTAAACTACATAAAATTACTAAAACTCTAGAACAGTAAAATTAAATAATACAAGTCTATTGTCTTATTTGCTATTACACGGTCAAGTAGTGTTTAAAGTGAAAGTTCCTATTGAAAATAACAAAATAAAATTAAAGAGATCGAAAAAATATTTTAGTTTCACTAAAGGAAGGATAAGAATGAAGATAATATGCTATGAGATAGAGACTAGGCGAAGATTGCTTTGAGCTTTGCTTAAAGTGGATCTTAAGTGAAGTGATTCGAGAACTGCGAACCCTTTTCCAATTCATTTATCTACAAAAGAAAGTGGCTAAAAATTCTTAAAACTTGTTTAATCATTCAAAGAAGTGACGCGATAAATATGAAAAAAATTTATTTGGGCAACTCAGATTTTGCTTGGACAATAAAAGTTGGACAATAAAATGTCTCAAAAGTTTCGATTCTCCCTATTATTCGGTAAACGCTTAATCAAAAAGCTCATATATATCTTTCAAATAAGAAAGTAATATTTAATGAATTCACTTATTTTCAAATAAATCAAATTTGAATTTTTTCATTGTTGCGCTTATAAATGGCAGCAACAAATTTTTTGTTTTAATTATTCTTTTCGTCCTATTGCGACATTAAAGTAAATCTATATAAATATGAACGTAAACCGCATATGCTATTCAAATGAAGATCTCAGAGGATTAAAGAAAAAGGGTTCAAAAGAACAAGCGAAGAGAAGATGTGAAAATGTGTGGTTAAAATGTTTCGATGAAAGAATCAACCTTGTATCACAGAACTGAAATGAGATCTAAGCAATTCCTTGTGTAAATGTCGCAACATTACTAAGTTCTTTAATCGCCGAATGAAATTAATTTTAACGGACTCAAAGTCTTAAATTTTTTATAATAAAGTTTAAAGTTTAATTATTTATTTGGGTGAAATTTTTGATGGTTTTAACTGAATTAAATGCTGATTTTTAATTTTTCAGATTTTTAGCTTTCATTTTCTGCTTTCTGTTTATAATTCTGAAACTGATTATACTTAAATAATATTCTTTTTAGAAAATATTTAAATCAAATAGAAATCTAGTAGATAATTCAATTTTTCAGGATTTGTGACTTTTTGAAAAATTTATCTTTTAATGGACATATGATATGATAATGACATAAATAAGGTGAATATGATAGTAATTTTCGCGTAAAAGCGTGAAAATTCTTGCTTCAATTATGTTACAATACAATTTTATAGATAAATATATGAAACTTGTTTCTCTTTCAAATTTTCAAAACAAAAATTGTAAAATTGCTAACTTATGATAATTTTAAAATAAATCATAGAAAACTAAGCAAAGAATTTCCAGCAAAAGTTGACAAGTGACCTTTTCAGAGAAATGATCTGAAAAATAATTGTCGACTAGAGTATACCATAAAATCTTCAAAACAAAATTAATAAAGATTCCTTTTTTTGTGAATGTAAAGACAGCGCTTTTTCTCTAAAAAGAGAAAATTCGATAAGTTGCAGCTAAGAAAAATAGGCCTTCATTCAGAGTACATATTGCTTTCACTGATTTAAACACAACTTACATAAGATTAGTGAGGCATATCTTGAAGTTTGCTTTTAATTTTTTTATTCTCTTCTGCTATATTCAAAACAAGGTTTTCATATCTCTTTTATAGTATCTCACTTCACTAAGATTTATGATAATTTTCTTGCAAAGAACGCATCTTAATTAAAAAAAAAAAATGAATTCGCCATTCAAAAGTAATATGATGCTCGGCAGGATGTGCATCGAGAACAATATAATGAGTAAACTGCTCTTTCGATCGCTGATGCTTTATTTTATTGATTATTTGTAATTAAGGCTGGTTGCATTCATCAAATTAAGCGCGAAGCGCATTTACGCATTGCAGTTGTTACTTCTATACAATTGAAAAATTCAGTTCGTTAAGCTGCTCGTCTTTCAATTCAATTTTATTTTTAATTCTTGCTCCTAAAAAATTTGTCAAAATACGCAGAAAAATGCAAATAAAATTTCATTAAATCCATTTATAGATTAATTGTCAAATACAATTTATTTTGAAATATTTTTAAAAGCTCATTATCATTTTTATCATTTAATTTTACTACTTAAATTTTAAAATTTCAAAACACTCATTTTTGATCAATTTCATCCTGTAAAAATTCAATTTAAATAACAAAAAACTTCGTTTAACGTTTGACTTTGATTAGAGTCGAACAGATACTCTAGTCTAAAGCTTTGTCTAAGTTATACACACAATTGCTCAACACATTCGCCAGGGTTTTCGTTTTTCTCTTATCACTTATTATGTTAGTTCATTCGCCATGACATGTTCGTCGTTACTGCCACACATTTTGTTATTTGCAGTCAGTGAGGTGTCAAAATGAGTTGAAATAAAACGTCTCATTTTTGAGGTTTTTCGATTGTAACAAGTTAAAAGCTCAAGCATGTTGTCTGGGTTAAGAATTAAATATCAACGTTTGACTGGGCTCATTTCTATGAGGATTCAATGCAAGCTTCATTATTTTATTTTCGCTTACAATTATTTTTCTTCATTGTCAAACCTCTTTAATCCGCACCTTGTCGAAAATGTTTCAAAAAGGTCGATGTTAAATTTTCAAAGCGTCTTTTACTTATTTTAATCAAGATCAAGCCATAACATTTTGAAAAAAATAGAGAACAAAGACAATAGAACAACGTTTTAAATTTGATCAAAATTCTCTGCACACATAAAACTTATAAACATAATTTACGACAGTCCATTCAGTTTGCTAGGACATCGAATCGAGTTTCATTGAAGAGTGGCTGAACAAATAAAAAATCAAATTGTTTACTCAAAATTTTCCTTTTATTTGCGACAAAACGTTGAAACAAAATTGGAAATTAAAAATGATAATTTCGCATAGCTTTTAAAAGCCAGCTTTCCACATTAGAAGTGAAACATTCAGTATAAGGTTGATAATGAAAAAAACATGATTAATATTGAAAGTGAGCACTTAAGCATTGAATTTCTTTCAGCCGAAATTTAATTCCTTAAAAAATGTAAAAATTTTATTGAGATGTTGAAATTAATTTTCTTTAAAAACAAAATAAATAACTTGCAATGCGGCAATCGATTTTTGCGGTTCTACAATCGATTGATAAAAGTAGTGAGAAAGTAAGCTTGAAAAAATTTGAACTTAATGAAAAATAGCAGAAAACTTAGGGTTTCTGTCAATGTTTGCTTCATTTTAATATACATTTATGAGTTATACAAAATTATATGCAATAAATCAATGCTTTAAGTTCGCCTCACTGCTTTTTTCGCTTGAATATTGGCTTTTAAACAAGCGAAAAAGCCACAATTGCGTGAACTTGTTGAGAAAAAGTAATAAATAAAAAAATAAGCGAGCGCATGTTTGAATTCAAAATATTAATCTTCAAATTAGATTAAAAATAGTGAAAAATTCAATTTTTTATAAATCCTTCCGGAACATTAATTACGACCTTAAATCCTTTCACTTTAATCCATATTTGCTTGCCAAAATTATGAGAGATTTTTCTTTGTTTCTAAGTTAATTTTGTCGATGTCAAATGTTTTGAGTGTTTACTAAATTAATGAGAAGAAAAACGAAGCTGAAAACTAAAAGTTTTTCGAAATATGAGACACTTAAATAAGAATTTTTAAGTTCGCAAAATTGATATTTTATCAAAGTTATACAAATAAAGAACAATTTTCTTAATTGAATCGATGCTTCATATTAATATCAACTTTAGTCGAGACCAAATTATCAAAGCGCATTCATCAATATTGAAAACTATAGATTAATATTAATATATGATTTTGTAAAATCAATTTTAAATCATTAATGTTTTAAGAAACGGAAAATAAGAAGTGCTTTTGCTTGAAAACTGAGAAAAAACACATTTATTATAAAAAAAAATCATAAAGCAATTGCATTTAATTGAGATAACAAGCACAAGGCAGGAGTTTTCATTTAAACAAAATTTCATGTGCAAGTGGATAAGGCAGACATTCATTATGTTGTCTTATGTTCTTTAGTGAAAAGTGGCAACAACAGAAAGACAATAGTTAATCTAATGGCTTTCATGAGAGTAAATCTTCGTTTTTGTCGCCAGCGAGAAAAATTTCATCGATAAGATGAGCTACAATTGAAGCAAATATCGAAATATTTGTAACCTCAGTTCGAAAGCGTACCCAATTTCCTATTGTATCAAAAAAAGCAAAAAGAAGTTTTATACTATATTCGCGAAAAATGCGACAATGAAAAATTCACATAAATTTTGCGGATCAATAAGAATTTTTTCGTCTTCTAGCACAGTGCATTCACAGCGAGAAGAGAGCGTGAAAAATATTTGAGAGAGAAGTTTTGAGTGAGCAAGAGAGAGAGCGAGAGAAAGAGAGATGTTTTTTCCCCACAATCAAAATGTGAAATAAAACTTGTGTAATCTCGAAATGCAAACATAGAAGCTTTCAGAATTTCGTAAAACGAGAAAAGCTCGTTTTACAGCAATCCGCAAAAAATTACACGTTGTTGTTTGGATTTTCACTCAAATTTTCTACGTGAATAATACGGCGCTGGGCAAAAAAAAAACTATATTGTTCAATTTTTTTAGAATTGCTTTCGAAGACTTTGTACAAACATAAAGCGTATACATGAAAAGAATCGTATATCAGACGCATATCAAAGTGTGCTGTTCTTCTTGTCTTAAACATCGTTTCCACGCCGCTTTCGTGTTTATTCACATATCTTAAATCCGTAAAATATCATTTTCGCAAATAGACGCAATAAAAATAAAAGTGAGTGGCTTTGATATTTACTCAAACTTTAATCAGTTTTAGCGTCGAGAAATTTTTTCGTTTTGTTTTCAAATAATTTTCTTAATTGCTCTTTCCTCTTCTAGTTATACATCATCTCTCTACGCTGGGCTTGCGAAACTACACTCTATGTATAGCTACAATCAAAATATGTGGCATCTTATCTTGCGCTGAATATATGTGGAAATCAAAGTTTTATATGAAAAGATGCAACATATTTTGACGGTAGCTTAACTCCGTAAAGTCAATGGAAATTTTTTCACGATTAGTAACAAATGTTTATTAATTAATAATTTAATAATTATTTATTCTTGAAAAATCTAAATTCAGTTTTTTTTCGAGAAATGGTAAGCAAAAAAAAAGAATTATGAAAAGAGGAAAAACAATTTGCCTATTAAAACCCTTTAGTCAAGCTGATTTTTATTGTGATGCTACGAGTTCACGAGATATTAGTCAAAGAAGCGTAAATACTTTTTTCAGCATTAGCATTATAGCGGTAGTCGCTTAAATGTTTGCTCTTCCTTCTTCTATTACGATTATTGATTGCAGAGAAGTAGCAATCGAAGAATCAATTCAAGAAGAAAACAAACTCTTGTTTAATAAAATGCTAGAGAAAGTTTCACCTAATTAGCTTTCTTCTTTCTTTTTTCCAAACAAATGCGATTTCATCACTCGATTTTTTCCACAGACGTCGATGGTAAAAAATGAAAGAAGTTTAATTTCATTTGCGCGTTGACCACAAAAAAATGGCGGCGTGCAAAAAGCAATCAACAGCCATATAAATGAGACAAATGAGCCGAGCCAAGAAAGTTTTTTAGCTGTGGCTACGATCATTTATGAAAAATAATCATTGGTCTCGTTTTTCTGAAGCTTACGAGCGCGATGGTGTCTGGCTTTAATCGTTCATTAGCTGAATTTCTGGCAAAGAGTACAATCAAGCCTTTGTAAAAATAAACACCTTACTTATAGAAGTCATTGAAAATCAGATTTTTGTTAATAGATGATTTTGATATTATCAATAACATTAAAAAAATTTAAAAATCTAATTTAAGGTGGTGAGTTAAAGCTTATTGAATTAAAAAGTTATAAAATTTTGCTTTTTATCATATCGCACAACTGAATTTATGTACTGCTTTTCTCAAACTAAATATCAAATTTTTACTTTTTGAATGAGAATAAATAATTGAAATTTATGCGATTATTTTATTATGTGCAACAATATGTTTGGAAAAGTTATTAATTCAAAATGAAATCAAGCAAAGCATATTCTCTTTTGTTTTAACTTATGAAATTTTTGATTAAAATAAAGATTGATGCGTGAAGAAATTAACACTAGGCAATAAATTCTTTTTCAAATATGTTCACCTGTTTATCAGGTATATTTGAAATTTATAGAAAATTTTATATTGATTCAATATTCTATTAGATTAAATTCTCATTTTTATAGTGAATACTTTATATATTAAAAAAGCACTTTGTATCAGTGTAAATAATCAATAATAAGTTTATAATTTCAGTAAGGAAATAGAATGGATAGGAATTAATAGAAAGATCTCTGTTATGAAGCGAGCGTCAATTTTTTAAGAAGTTATGTAAAATGAATTAAATTAAAACCAACTTTAAATGTCTCGAATTCGTTTAATTTACAAAGTCTACCTGTTTTAATTTTCAAAAATAAGAATGAACAACAGCAAAATTTACAACTAGAAGATGTCGCACAAAATTCAATATAAAAATAATCTTTGCAGAATTCTGTTATTTTACAAAATTTTATAATGATCTATGAATAAACCAAAGCCTTTCTGTTTTCAACAGAGCGTAAAAATGCATTTTTCGTTGTAATAAACTGTCAACAGTTTCATTTGCATTTGCAAGTGAATTTTCGGAATCATTTCAAAAAGTTACTTTTTATGAAAAAAAAAATTGAATTGCCAGAGGAAAAAATTTCACACGATTTAAATAATTTTAAGACATGCATGGCTGCTATTACACTTTTGAAATAATTTAAAATTCGTTGCATATTGCATTCTCAATATTATTTTACAAAAGTTTGAAAGTTTTCGAAAATTCCTAGATAAGTGTATATTTAAAAGTGATGCTTAGACGTCAGACTTTCATGCAATAAAAAATTTAAAATATGAATGAATTTATGTACGAAAAAATTTCGAATTATGCAAAAAATTATTTTTTATGATAATATTGGCATTTCTAAATTTCTGAAAATGTGTTTCAGTGGCAAAACAAAATAACTTTGAGCATAGGAAAATTAGCTTTACTCTTTAAAAATAATTTATACGCATCTAAGTGAGTTGATTTTAAAAATAAGTTTAAAAATTAGTGAAAACAATTCACTTAAGAATCTCAAATTTAATTTGAGTAATTTTTTTTGCAAAATTTTAATTTGTTCAAAGAGTGAAATCATTTTATGCATTTAATGCATTTGTCCGACGACTAGTGATTTCAAGCAGAACGATAAGTCAATAGTTGAATTGGGAAACTCATTTGTGGTAAAGAGGCTTTAATTTTAGTGGAACAACAAGGATAAATCAGCGTTGAAGAAAGTGAACATTTTCTTTTTTGCAACTAAACAAATGCAATTTTTTTTCGTCGTCGAAACGCTAAGAAAACTGCTCTTTGTTCGCAAGAGATCGACCAAATTTTTCATTTCGTGCGATGAAATCTCACAGCATTTGGACATTGTGATCGATTTAGCACGCTAATAGCCTGAACATACGGCAGTCAAGTTTGAGGCAGTAAAGCACATTTAATTACTTGGAATCGATGTCTTTGTTTATGTGCTCAACTTGCGCTTGTATCTTGAGGATATTAATACTTCCATTACTCAGAAAGCGAAAAAAACAAGCAAAAAGTGTTACGAAAAACAGAAATGAGAATTAAGTGAGAGGAACGAAAAGATTTTTTTTCGATCAGAAAATGTAATTTTGTGACAAACAAAACGCTACTTAAATTATTATTTTCATCTACTAGTAATCGATATTCTTAATGCGTACTTGTAAGTTCAATGAATAATAATTTAGTTTTCAAGAAAACTTATGATCGATGTAAAATTTTTTGAATCGTTTATATACGATGATTTAATGAATGGAAACCATTAGAGCTTAAACGTGCCCACGGTAGACAAGCAACACACACCGCATCCACGGTAAATGTTTCGTGCTTATGGGCTCACGATCGTATCGTAATGACATGGCTTACAAGATAACACGAAAATGAAAGTTTAATAAAATGTTTCGTTCTTCTGCGTTAGAATGCGTGTTTTGTGACTTCGTGGCTGCCGTAACTTCGTATGCGCTTTCGTTTGTTTGTGCGCGTCCTGTCATTTTGTTTTTTAAAGCGTAACATGAGGGCGCGGTCTGTGTAAAACCTGTCCAAACTGGACTTGCACAAATTTTTAATCATTGACATTTTTCGTTAACGATCCAATTAAGGAACCATAAATATATCATTTAAATGAACAATTAATAACTAATTAAAATATTTTTAAACAAAACTATTAATTTCTTCGTGTAAAAAATTAACTTTTTTAAAAATAAGGTTAATAATGATTTTGTCCATTGATTTTTGTTAATTCAATTATGACTTTCTTCTAAATTTGAGCTACATGAGCAATAATTTTTTCATTTTTTATTAAGACTCATAAAGCCATTTTATGTAAAAAAGAAAAGTTATATCCTGACCCTTTAAAGCAGCTTTTGAAGATTGAAATATTTTTGCCTATGGAAGAATCAATGTTAACATCTCTTTTAAAAAATTTATTTTTGCAAAAAATATAAATCAAAATTTAATTTCGATAATATCAATAAAAATAAAAATAGTTG
>NCKU01005037.1:0-10890 GCA_003675995.1 Dinothrombium tinctorium
GCATTTTTACCGTGATCTGATGAGTTTTTTGCTTTTAATTCAAGTATTTTCACAATACTTTCCAAAGAGCCGATCTTTTGTTGCAATTGTTGTTTCTCGTCATCATTCTGAAACTCTAACTCAAACAATTTTTGCTCGACTTTCTTCTTATTTATCTTCTCCTTATCAAATGCATTGACAAGCTGTTCGTTGTCATCCTTGCACAACTCGAGTTCAACCTGTAAACGCTGATTCTCGATAATTGCGAAGTCGAGCGATTCGAGCACATTAACAATGAGAGGCATCAAACCACTGACGATCTCCTCGTCATCTGAACAGCGATTAATAATAAGCTTGAGTTCGTTATAAATTTGAGAGGCGAGATATTGAACTCTTTCGGACACGACATGACTGGTGGGCGAATCGAGCGAAGAGCTGGTTTTATTTGGCAATTCGTACACAGTTTCAACACCACCGGTCGCAGATTCGATGTCTTCGCTCACTTTGGACTCGTTTTTCTTCGAGAGTTCGTCCATTGTTTGACTGATTTTGCTGCGATCACGTTTTGAGCTCACTTCCAAACATCAGATCGAGAGAAGAGTACTGCGTACAAAGCTAGGGAACGCTTATTAATTTTGCAGCAATTCTTACTGTTTTTTTTTCTGTAAAAGTTAACAATTGTGAAATTGTCAAATCTTCGTGCAATAATTGAAGTGAAATTAAAACAATTTTGCAGTTGGTTTTTTCAATTTAAAAGAGAAAACAGCTTTTATTGAAACTAAACTAAAAAACAACAGAATTTCACTCCTTTTTTGACGCTACGCCAATTGTAATCATCGAAACGCCCCTTTAGGTAAAGGCGCGATTTGTGTTTTGATTTTTCATTTTTTGATTTCGAAAAGGCGAAAAATGTCAATAAAAGACGAAAACGAACGCTCGTTTAGCGATTCGATGAATGACTACGAATTTAAGCGAGAAATCGGCTTCGGTTCGTTTGGACGTGTTTTCGAAGCGTTGTGCGTTGCGAACGGTGAGATGTGCGCGATTAAAGTGATCGACGTCCGTTCGAAAAGAGAAAATTTGAATCGCATAAAAAACGAAGTCGCTTTACATTTAAGGCTCAATCACCAAAATGTGGTTCAATTATATACTGTAATCGAAGATGAAAACAGTGTTTACTTAATTTTAGAGCTCTGTTGGGGCTCTTTAAACGATTTCATCAAATTGACATTTGATTACAACAATAGCCTTTTACGAGTGAGGAGTGAATTCGCGAATACGAACACTAGGCTCAACGATTATAATTCCGATAAGCTTAAAGTATTTTCAAAGTCTATTTCTAATCACAACGATTCTACAAAACCAGCGAAACGGCTGCTATCTTTCGCCACTATTCGCTGTATAATTAAACAGATTTGCAATGGTCTTTCTTATCTCCATCGCAATAATATTATTCATAGAGATTTGAATCTCAAGAATGTTCTTTTAAAAATGAATCCATTCGAACAAAATATCATGGTTAAAATTGCTGATTTTGGCTTAGCATTTGATATGAACTCTCAGACTAAATTTGATTTAAATGCTTCACCGATTACACCACAGGGTAAAACAATCTGTGGTACACCAGGTTATATTTCACCAGAAGTTTGGTCTCAGAGTGGCGTTTCGAAGGCAAGCGACGTTTTTAGCATAGGATCGATTTTGTTCGCACTCGTAACTGGATTTACTCCCAAAGGAGAACTAGTTAAGATTAAAATTTTTGAATAAAATTTTTTCTAATACCTTTTTATTATTTCAGGACCTCAATGGAATGAATCCTGTTTTAGCTGATGTTATTTCCAAATTATTATGCAATGATCCTGCAAAGCGACTTAAAATCGAAAACTTGCTTTTACATCCATTCATTGTTGGGCATTTAGCGGCTTCACATTTACCACCTTTTCGCAAATTGACAAACTCTTTGCAACTTGAAGTAACTGAAAAGGAAACTGTTAAAATAAACTTCATCAAAAGTAATTCAAGTATTGAAGTTAGTTCAAAAGAAGATAGAATTGTGATCTGCTCAAAAAACAAAAGTTTCCTTCATTTTACGATGGAGAATTTACCGGAAAATCATTGGAAAAAATATATGTACGTTTGGCGTTTCGTTGAACTCATAAAATCGAGAACACCGAGAGTAATTTTACACTTAAATTCAAATAACATAGTTTCGTATAAAAATTTTAGTATGACTGTGCTCAAATGTTGCTTAATGGAGAATAACTCTTTTGAAGCCAATTTGGTTAATAATGTTACAAAAGAAAATTTTGTTTTAAATTCGCAAACACTCAAAAATGATTTTGAATCTGAAATCATTCAAAGTTTGAAAAATTATCAAACCAAATGTTTAGAAATTGAAGAGAGTATGAAAAAGCTTGAAAACTCAGAATTCAGAGTTTTTCCTGTTATTCTTGGGCGGAAAGCTAAAACGAAAAAGATTGAAAGAAACCATAGTTTAGATCTTTCTGTAACCATTGATGGAATCGGATCTGTTACTTTGGTATGGAATTTATGTTTTGGACTCTTTAATGAAAACTTTTCATTTTAGTTGCCGGATGGCATTTTCAAAGTTGAATTTAAAGACGGATCTTCAATTGTAACAGGCGAGAATTCGCCTATAATTTTTCAATCAAATGTTGGCACAAAACAAAGGTTTGTTGAAATTTCTAATTTTTGTACCAATATTTTGCTATAGTTTTACAGCAAAAGATGTATTGCCAAAATATGTTTTGAAGAAGCTTTCTTTGGTACCGAAAGCAATTGAAGAATTAAGAAAGCAATCAATTTTAAGCGAACGAAGTTGATAAAAATGACAAATTGTTTTAGAACAAATTTACGAATTTTATTTGTAAACTCTAATTGCATTTTAGTGATTTAACCATCAATTATTAAAGATAGGAAAAAATTGAATTAAGATACTGTCAAAACAGCTTTATTCGCAGCGAATTGAAACGGTTTTGTATGGTGAATAATTTACTAGGTAAGTGTATAATAAACACATGAGGTAAATACTAGCATAAAGGTGAAAATTGGAATGTAAGAGCATCACTATAGATACAAAATGTGGCTCCACAAGTGGAAATAATTTATAAAGAATTTGATCTTATTACCATTTCAGATGATGGTAGTAGAGAAAAATTATTAAATGATAATGCGTCTCCTTCTAAGTGAATCAAATGATGTTTGCTTTCTAAGTGAAAAGTATTGTATTTTGATCTTTTTCAGTTGTTAAACTTATTTTGTTTTCTTAAGTTTTGCAAGCTTTTGATTTAAATGAAGCAATAGACAAAAATAGGAAAGCAGTTTGAATGAACATTTTGCGATGGTTTAAAACTGGTGCTAATATTTGTTCCTAAAGTGACCAAACTATTGAATTACGGCTTTCGGGACATGTTCAACTCTGACTGCGAGTGCCGCCATCTCTCGAAAGAAAACGTGAAATCGGAGCGAAAGCGGAAAAGCGGCGAACGGAAGTCGTTCTTTTTAATGGAAGCGTGAACGCACGTTCGCAGTGAACGTATCACCAATCGCCAGTTTGACCGTTTAATCGCGCTTTTGACCCTCTCACAGTAAAGCGATCGTTTTTTGAGAAAATGGCACCGCGAAAAGGAAAGCAAACACAACAAGAACAGCCCGTGCTTCAATTGGGACCGCAAGCGTTGGAAGGCGAGAACGTTTTTGGCGTCGCTCACATCTATGCATCGTTCAACGATACTTTCGTTCACGTCACTGATCTTTCTGGCCGCGAGACCATCGCTCGAGTGACCGGTGGTATGAAAGTGAAAGCAGATCGTGACGAGGCGTCGCCTTACGCGGCAATGTTAGCTGCTCAAGACGTGGCAGAAAAATGCCGCACCGTCGGCATCAATGCGCTTCACATCAGATTACGAGCTACTGGAGGTACGAAGACAAAAACGCCGGGACCCGGTGCTCAAAGCGCGCTCCGAGCTTTGGCTCGTTCAGGAATGAAAATTGGTCGAATTGGTAAGCATTTTATCTTTGCTTCAGCCGCGCTCATAATATTGATGCTCTTGCAGAGGATGTCACTCCAATACCATCCGACAGCTGCCGAAGAAAAGGTGGACGTCGTGGTCGACGATTGTAAACATTTTTTTCGAATTGGATAATAAAATAACTTTATTAATCTGATATTTAGTAAATAATTTTTAATTTTAAATAGTAATAATTGGTAGCAGTGTTTTAAATGAAAATCGTCTGTATTTTGGAGGTGGATGAAACCAATTACCGAATTTACCATAGTTGTAAGGATTATAAGTGTAGTTATCTTTAAGACCATTCGTAAAGGTTATAGCAGTATAATACTTGCTGAGCGCAGATGGAGATTTAAGTAACGATACAGGCACTGAATCAGCGTGATATGCATGTGCTGATGCGTAATTTATGTTTGGTGGTTTGCCTGAATACCCAAGTCTTATTGTTGATCTTCTTATGCCATCACTTTCTTCCTCTTCATCTTCATCATCATTACTTGACGAATCGCCAGCATATTTTCCATCTAATTGGTCACCAAATGCTTCGTCGATGAATTCTCCGCTTTGTTTATAGGGCTGCACTTTCTTCACGTGGTTATGCGCGTTCACAAATTGGCCATTCTCGATGAATGAACTCACCTGCGCTTTACCAGTGTAAGGCGCTGGCTTCCGGGCAGGCTGCTCTTGCACTTGCATTTGTTCCAACTGATGAACTTCATTTTGGAAATTAGGACTACCTGCTATATAATAGGGCGTCTTTTGACCACCGTGATTGTTAGAACTTTCACCATTAAATTGGTGAGCTTCAAAGTGCATTGGCAAAGGAGGAGGTGAAAAAGACTCATGGAAGGAAGTAGGTGGTTTGTAAATCGATTCTGTTTCGTCTTGTGCGCCATGGTTCACCTCGACGGGTAGTTTTAGAGGAATATTCACATTTAGTTTGAATGATGGTCGTTGAAATCGATAGTGCCCGCGGTAGGCGAACTGCAGTTTATTGTCCTTTTGAAAAGAAAGCGGTGGCAATAAATAATCGAACGAAATCGTTTTGAATTTCTTTCTTCCAGCGTTTACACTTGTAATAATTATCGAAGAACACGTCTCGAAACACAGCAACAGTAGAATCAATCGTATCCTTAAAATCTTCACCATTCTCGTCACAAGCATTTTCGAATTTAGTATTTGGTGAAACTTTTTTACGGAACTCTTCAAGAGTTCTGTTTTATATTCACGAATAAAAATGAAACCAGCTTTGTTTTGGGCATCGAGTGAACGTTAAAATAGAAACTGACTTTTAACCTATATTTGAAGAATAAGTTGATATAAATCAGGTCACGATGTTTAAGAGTTACATCGAGTCAAGATCACCGCACTCCGTTTTTAACTTTCCGGTATTATTAGAGGTCAGCGAAACGACGGCTATTGAGAGGTCGAGAAACTTGTGCAGTCATCGACACCGCTTTTTAAAACGCTAGAATGTTCTAAAATTTAGTTTAACAACGGAATTGCCGATTTTTAGGTGGAAAACCGATAAATGCGTTCGATTCGCGTTTTATTTCTCGCAACGCTTCAACCGCTCAAAACTGTTACGCTAATTGTTTGTTTCTGCGTTTGTCTTAATATTTGAGTTTTTAATCCTCACGTATTCGCCTGTTAGCAATCGTCATCTTCAACGAAGCATTCGGCTTTCGGCACTCACTCGAACAACGCACGTAGACAAATAAAGTATTAATAATAATAATGTGTGCGTGCAGCGCACGATGCATAAAACAAAACTTTAACGAATTCGCAATTTGATCAGAAACTAATCAAGCGATCACTCAACTGATGCAAGCCACGTTTGTCGTCAACTCGCTCGCTGTCCACAAACTCTTTAATCGTAAAATAATCTGTTTGCTGTTATTTTCGTTAATATAAGTACAAACTCAACATTGCAAACTTTCATTTGTGTGAAATAAGTTTGGACCTACTTTTGTTCTCTTTAAAACTGCGTTCAAATTGCGGTTTTGTTGATGAGAGGCACAACGGCCATTTTCTCTACAAAAGTTTTTAAATCATTACTCCGTTGAAAACGTGCAAAATGAAAAAATGCATCATTAATCATCGCTCTAATTTTAAGGTTATTATACTAACAAAACGCAATAAATGCAATAACAAGATTCATTCATCAAGACAACTTTTCATGTTTTTGAATCTATCCGCTTTGATGAGCTTAAGGGCCGTAAAATCACGTTTTCATTTTCTTTATCTTTTACCAATGCGACAAAATTCCGATCGAAATAAATCGAATTCATAGAGATACTTTATTTTGACACAAATCATATTTGAAACTATGTTTATATCAACACATCTTCACAGTTTAAGTTTAATGAGGCAAATAATGATTAAAAAATTCAGCTTTCATTATGATCGTTCATTCTCTTTAAAAAAGTTTTCAACTTTGCATTGCTCAAGTGACGTGTAATACTCTTCAAGCTTAAAATTGAATAAATTTAGTATAAAAGGGTTTGTCTAACAATAATGCAAATGCAATATACACCTTTTTATAATAAATTTATTCAGTTTTTAGCTAAAAAACAATTTTTCACTTTGTGATAAATTGATTTATTCAGATTTCACTATAAATTAGAGTTGACCTGTGAGTTTAGAGCAACTAATTGATTAAGCATTGGCGAGTAAAATTGTTACAAGATATCTGCAGCATTCGTAAGTTTAAAAACTTTTATTTTATTTGAATTTGAGGCATAAATTTTCATTAATTCAGAAATGTTTTCGAAACGAATTTAAAATTTTAAAATTTTTCATTCAAATTTTCTTTTTTTAACATTTTCAAAATAAATGAACTGGTTTAATAATTCTGGTTTAATCTTAAGCTTGTCAATTATAGTTGAGAGACACAGTGAAACAAAGAAGTATCAAACAGAAACAATGAAAATAAAAACATGAAATTTAAGGATTTTCTCATGAAAAACATGAGAAGTTTAAGGATCTTTCTATAGGCAAAATTTGACGAGTAATTATCATCTTTATTACTCATTTTTTTGCTAAAAATAAGGTCTACTTATTCTGTAGAGCGCATTTTTTAAAACGTCTATATTAGCAAAAATTAGGATGAGATTTCGAACAATGTGTATAGAGTAATAATCGCTTAGAATTTTTAAAGAATTGCTTAAAAATCAAATTATTAGAATTTTGAAAACGTTAGTTTCAATATTTTATAAAATATTTCATAAATTTTATCGCAACTTTCTATAATTGCTCAAAAATGTTCATTTAAGAATTTATAGCATAAAGTGAAAATAGTTTGAATCATTAACACCATCAATGAGTGCGGAACAGATGAAAATCATTTTCAATTTTCTTAGTTAGAAAAATTGATCGTCTGCTGTTTTATCGCTGACAATCATTTATCACAAATTCTTAAATCGCAAGATTAACCAAGCATCAGCTCTTCGGCAGCTTTCTCGGCTTCTTTATTCGAAAGTTTATACATTTTCATCACATTGAGAAAAGCTGTGAATTGTAACTAAAGTATAAAAAGCATAATGATCGTAAAAAGCGGAGAAATGAAATATTATTTTTAAAATTTATTATAATCTCTAACATGCGCTATTATGTTTATAAGATTAAAAATCCTCAATCTATGCTATCTTATGAATTTGATCTATTCAGCTGTCACCAATCAGAAAGCAAAAAACTGTCAAAAAAAGTTTAGTCTCGCACATTGCTTTCAATCAAAGAAAACTTCAATTTTAAAATTTAATTTCGATTTATTGAGTTAAAAAAGCGAAATTATAATAAAATAAAATTTAATTTTCAAATTAAAATAACGAGCCAATTTGTGGTTCTTTGACCTGCATTTCGTTTGTTTGTTAAAGTATTGTTTGGGTCATTTTTGCTACTCAAAACTTTAATTTCTAAGAGATAATATGACATATTAATGTGGTCACGATTGTAAACTAAATTTAAAAAATCAAAATGTTCGGTGATTATTTCAAAACACATTTAGTTATGAGTTGTTACTAATTCAGCGTTGGCCAAAAAGTAAACTTTTTTCTTCATTCAAAGGCTATTTATTTCAATATTGACATGCGGATAAGATGTGTGGACAATTTTTTGCCATCAATGTATATCCACTTTTTTTATTTAATCATAAAAAATTTTATGATCTAATCTGAATATAATCACAATAAATTTAATTAATATCTAAATGAGAAAATAATCGATTTATAATTGAAAATGAAGTGCATAAATGTAATATATACTAAAGAGAATATGAAAATCTTCCATTTTCTCCTTTTATTTGTCCGCATTCAATAGACAGCATGCATTGTTTACAAATGAAAGAAAGATTCTCTTTCACGGTACATTTCACCAATTAATTGACTAAAATAGAAACTTTACAAAACTAACTATGTAAACTATGAAACTTTTTGGAGAAAATAGTTTTTTCAAACTTCAGTTTTGAAGGTTAGTGAGCCTTATAAGTGACACTTATCAGCAAATAATTCTGTTACTAATAATAACAAATTGTTCTTCAGCTTATTTTATCAAAAAAATTTAAAAATTACTGAGTGCTGAAAAGCATCTTTTTGCAAAGCAATGCGCGCAACGAAATACTTTTTCTGGATGAGTATTGCATTTTTAAAGAGAAAGTATTAAAAAATCAAAAGATAAAATATGGGACAAAAATTTGCATTTCGATCAAGTTCAAAAAGAAAAATATTTATTTACATGAGAGTAATAAAAAAAATTAATTAAAATGAATAATGGCATCAAGGTTAACAGCTACATCTGTTTGCTTTAGGATTTTCAATAAGACTTAAAGTATCTGAATTTAACTTCCAAGATTCTAAAAGTAGTGCATGTTTTTCGAGTACTTTCGAGATAAGAAAATTCGCTGACTCTTCTACGTTTATATTATTCTTTGCTGAAGTGTAAAACCAAGCTGAAAATTTATGTTTTTCACAGAATCGATTCATGATTGATGAGTTTATTACATGCTGCTCTTCGTCGAGATCGCACTGTTAAATTTAATAATTCGTAAATGTATGAGAAATCGAGAAACAGCTTGAAAAGCTGAAATTGGTACCTTATTTGCCAGCAAAACAGATGGGACTAGTTCGCCGTCTGAAAGACATACTTTAGCATCCAAATCAGCTTTCCATTTTACTACTTGATCAAGTGATTGTTTCCGCGTCATATCGAATATAACAAAAGCCCCAACTGCATTTTTGTAATATACACGTGTCATGCTGCCCAGTCTTTCTTGACCTGCAATATCCCAAAGTTGCAATCGGATTACTTTATTTTTGCTCCAATTAATCACTTTCAAAGCAAAGTCAGGCCCAATCTACAAAAGAATAATTAATTCACTTGAAGTTTTTTCATAAGTAAAAGTTTGTAAAGAATAAGCTTCTTGTTAAATCTTTTTAATTTATTATGCAATTTCACAAGTGATTGAGAAAATTCTTAGGAAAAAAATATGACACATACATTCGAGAACAAATCAGAGCAAACTTTTCATAACCCAGACCAGAAATCGGATGCCCACATCGAAAACTTCGAGTTAAGAGTAAGCTAAACTAGTAACTTTCAGTTTAGCTATGAAAAGCTATCGGCAACATTTAAACTTAAATTTTGTATCTTTGCGATTTTTCTAGATTTTTTAGACATGTTTATGTTTTAATGAACTTTTTTAAAGCTAAATAAAGTTATTTGAGGCTTTTTAGACTTTGAGGCTGCTTGGGCTTTGGAACTTGAACCAAACCTTTTGCTCTCAGTGTTCCAAACACGCCTGAAGTCCTAAAATTTTGGCTGGTTCTGGATGAGTTTAATTTTCCCAAAGTAAAATAAATCACCCTCCAAAATGTTTTAAAATATTTTACGATAACATTGAATAAACGTGTTTTGTATCGATAAAATAACAAAACGTTCCAAGAGGAGCTCAAATTTATCAGTTTGAATGAAAGTCATTTTTTCTATTTGCTGAATCTTCTATTTTTTAAAAGTTTAAGCTTAAGTGCAAAGTTAAAAATAACTTAAAAATTTCAAAAATTGAAAACTCATGTGAATAGAATAAATTAATTTACCGTCGCTCTATAGTTAGAAGAAAAATGTTGATGCACGTAGCGGTTAATGAAGCTCGTTTTTCCGGCGCCAATTTCACCGATCACCAATACCTTAAAATAGTATTCTTTTATATGTTTCTTAACTTCCGCGAAAAAATTCTTCAATTTCTCGTCCTATGATTGTGATTGTTTAATTTTAATTTAAAACTTTTCAATTTGAAAATTAAAAATCAAATGCAACATTTTAGAAAGCCATAAACACTTAACCTGATCGTAAATGGTTCGCTCGACTCGCAATGCTTGCCTCGCCTCCATCTCATAAGAGTCACACATAATCACATCTCTCATTTCGTAATCGCATCGCTCGCAAACAGTGTTCAAAGACGCTGTAGAAGAAGCAATTTCTTCAGCCTCTGGATTGAACTGATCCTCAATCGATTCATTGTTATTTTTGTCACTTTGCTTTTCATCATCCATTGTTCACGATCAAAGCATGCATTCAAGCATCGAACTCAAGCTCGTGCATTCCTTTCGTCATTAGCTTTTTATGACTTCCTTTAACAAGATTAAATTTTTCAAATGTATTGATTTTTACATCACTGTGTTTGTTTAAACTTTATTTACAAAAATTTTATTCATTCGGCATAAAAAATTAAGCGAAGCAAAAAGCAAATAAGAATCTCAAGAGTAATAAAATTCAAGAGACAAGAGATGCAAAGGTTAAAGTTGATTGATTCTTGAACTTTATGTCCACTTTGAATTTTTAAGGTCATCACCCCTAAAACGCTCCTCGTGCTCACTGTGTCAATTTC